>JAJHSJ010000008.1:34379320-34447732 GCA_021015155.1 Magnolia officinalis
CGTGAAGGTTCGGGAGCATAGGCGGCCACGATACTGCAAACCTCCATCTAAGCAATCCTCCATTCTGATTCTTCACCGTCGCTTGCACGCTCTCTCATCTTTAACAATAACTCATCTTCTTTCTAAGTCACAATGATTCAGTCATCAATAAGTGGTTTATATGGAAGTTTGTGATGCTCTCGAAGGCTCCTCCACTGTCAGCCTCTGTTCGAAATCTCGCACGAACTCCACCATGTTTTCACTCTCTTACCATTAGTGGGGCTGTAAATTCTATGGTTTTCTTGCGGTTCAATCAATCGGCCACATGGTTGGCCTTGCCAGGATGGTAGGAGACTTCAAACTTGTAGTCTTTCAATGTCTCCATCCAACAGCGGCTGCCTCATATTCAGGTCCCTCGGTTTAAAGATGTACTTGAGGCTCTTATGGTCGCAAAAGAGCTCGAACTCCTCGCCGTAGAGGTAATGTCTCCAAAGCTTTAATGCGAAAATGACTACCGCCAACTCCAGATCGTGAGTGGGGTAATTTTCTTCATGTTTTTTCAACTGTCGAGAGACATAGGCGATCACCCTATCCTTTTGCATAAGCACACATCCCAAACTTACTTGAGAGGCATCGGTGTAAATAGTATATTTTACCTTGCTTTAGCAGCACTAGTACGGGCGCATACGTTAGCTTGTCCTTTAATTTCTTGAAAGGTTGCCTCTGCTTTCTCATTCCAAGCAAATTTTAAGATATTTTCGAGTAAGTTGGGACAATGGTCGGATATCTTGGAGAAATCTTTATGAATTGGCGATAAATCAGGTAAGCCCGAGAAAACTCTCTCCTTCTATAACTGAGCCGGGTTGCTCCCAGTCCTGCACCGCGGTCACCTTGGCAAGGTCCACGACGATTCCTTCTTTGAAATTACGTCCCAAAACTTGACTTCTTCCCTTTCAGAAGTCGCATTTTGGTACTGTGCAAACAATTGACTTTGTCTAAGAGTATTAAGGACTGCTCACAGGTGTTCTTCGTAATCTTCCCGACTCTTGATTATATTAAATGTCGTCTATGAATACGATGATGAATCAGTAAAGATACGGCCGAAACACCTGGTTTATGAGATCCATGAATACGGTCGGTGCATTTGTAAGTCCATGGATCTCACGAGGAATTCGTAGTGTGCTGTAGCTAGTCCTGAAAGTTGTTTTTCTGCACGTCTTCATTCCTACACGCAACTGATGATACCCAACTGTAAGTCTATCTTAGAGAAATATTGAGCCCCCTTCAACTGGTCAAACAGGTCATCTATCCTGGGTAGAGGATACTTGTTCTTTACTGTAACGTCATTTAGCCTGATAGTCTATACACAATCGTAGCAACCCATCTTTCTTTTCATGAATAATAGGGGAGCTCCCCAAGGAGATACGCTAGGCTGTATAAAGCCCGAGTCCAATAAATCATTGATCTGTTTCCTTAATTCCTCCATCTCACGCGGAGGGTATGTGGTACGTCATCAAGGAGATAGGTGTTGCGCCTGGCATAAGGTCGATGGTAAAGTCGATCTCACGCTAAGGAGGTAGTCCAGGGATCGTTCTGAACATGTCCGTGAAATCTTGGACCACTGGCGTGTCCCTAAGTGACGAACCAATTCTCCAATAGGGAAGCATAACAACAAATGCGGAAAGAACAACTGACCTGAATTGGGAAGGTGAAGGTCATGCCCTCGGGCTCATGGGCTGTCCCCAACCTAGTCTCATAGTCAATCTCCCGCCTTCGTTTTGGTGATCCAATCCATGCCAAGGATGATGTCGTAATGATAAATCTTGGTTACAATCAGGTCAATGTGCACCACTCTACTCCTTTCAGTCTATCGGGCAACTCCTAAAGAGTTTAGTGGCATTTGAGAAGGTTCCTACTGCGGCAAATGACTCTCACCCCAATCATAGGGGTAGTGTCCAACCCTAATCGCTTGACTGCAGAGCATGATACCATAGAAACAGTAGACCCCGTGTCCACTAAAAGGAATACTGGTGTACCTTGGATGTGGGCAGTGACTTCAAATGCTAGCAGTACTGTAACTGCTGATTCAGCTGCTTCGACGGAGAGTGCATGTACACAAGCTTGTTGCGGGCAGTTAGGCGGTGCTGTCATAGGCTGTTGAAGGGGACTATTTCGGGATGCAGGAGGTCGATTGTATGGTTGTGCCAGTGCCACGGTTCGTAAAAGAGGGGCGAAAATAATGTGTGGGGGCTGGCGGTTGACCATTTGAGGTGACGTGTAGCCATTATCCCTCATCTTGGTAAAGTATAAGGGGTTAGTGTGACCCGCTCTACCGCAGTAGGTACACGTGATATTGGAACTCCTTTACTGGGCCAGCGGAGCCATCAGTCTGGGAGGGGAGTTCATACATGGCCTCTTGCTGAGAAGTGGCTGGGTCTGCAATTCAGGCCTAGGCCTCAACCCCATTGGCAAGTGTGTTCGGGACACCCGCTCACCGTCCAGCTCAGCTCACAGGGACATGTTCCAAATTCAGCATATGTGTGGATGCTAGCATAACACATCTTAGCGCGGATGTCAGCCCGCAACCCTTTCAAGAATCGCCGCATTCTCATAAGCTCATTAGCCAAATTAAGGGAGCATATCTAGCTAGCTCCGTGAAGCGGTTCGTATATTCCGCCATTGTCATTCCCCCCCCCTGCTTGGGCAGAGGAATTCGCCCTCTTTTTCATTGCGATAGGTGAGGGAAAAATATTTCTCATGAAAACGTGTCTCGAACCCGTCCAACGTCATACAAACCCTGTAGGAACGGTTCGTAGGACACTGTCCCACTATAAGTTGGCCTCCTTCTCGACCATGATGTAACAAGCTCGACTTGCTCCACCTCGAAGCAGTGTAATGGCCTTATCATCTTGGATATTTAGTCCAACCAATACTCGGCCTCCTCGGGTCTATCGGTACTCACAAACGTGGGAGGACGAGGCGTTGAAAATGCTAAAAAAACCCACGTAGTTGTTGCCCCGGTGTGCCTGGTGGGGGGCACATTCATTTTCTGGTGCGGGGCCACCACATTCTTGCTGATTTGGCCCCTGTATTTTGCTAGGACTTTTTGTTGTTTGTTGCATTAAGAGCAACATCTGCTCTAATCTATCTTGGGGAGGGGCTGCCTGAGGTATAGGTGGCGCCGACGAAGAGGCATGGTTCTGACCTAGAACCGATGGTGCACTTGGCATTGGCCATCTGTGGGGCCGGTGGCCGGTTGTGAGTCTGGCATTGTCTCACTACCTGGACCCAAACTAGGGCCCTATTGAATATCACTCGGGAGAGGGACTCCGTCAACCAACCCGCCATGTGGGAGACGTGCCATGTTTTGATTAGTTTTAGGAGGCATTCCCTATATACAACATAGGGTACAATTTCATGAAATTAGAGTGATATCGTATATACGTCATCAACTTTCCCAAAACACCACACATTACCAAAAAAAAAAAGGAGCTCTATGCATTTCATTAAATAAAATTTGTCACAGATACATATGGTATGACATTACATTCTACTGGCAGAGAATGCACGATGGCTGACTAAAATAAAAAGATTTTCGCATTCACAATCTTAACATCCGAACTAAGCCTATCCAAGACTATAATAAAAAAGAAGTAATTACTAACTACACTCCTAATCCTCCGATTTTGGCGAAGGTGGAGGTGCTCCTATCTTGCATGCAGTACATGAGGGCCTTTAGAGTGTGGGACATCCTCCTGAATTTCTTCTTCAGATATTTCTGGTTTTCCTCGATCTTGCCAAGCAGGCGTCGTGGGCGGCCCGATCCTGACAGTCATCATGAGCGGTGGGAGGCTCCCAGTCGGAGTCCTAAGCCTCCACTTCTTCTTCTTGTTCTTCTTCCTCTCCCCTCTGTCTCCTCCTCTATCTCATCCCCGAATTCCTCAAGTCGGGCCTGACATTGTCTGGGACCCATATTCATGTTATTAAGGTCCTCTCGTTGATGTAGTGGATAAGAGTGAGATTATCCATGTGAAGCCTGAACCCAAAATTAGGGGCAATCTTGCAAATCAGTCAGCCGATGGGAGGGATGAATCCCCCCGAGCAAATTTCACCGCCTTCACTATCTGGGTCAAGGCAAGAGTGGGCAAGCACACCTTATCTCCCTGTCCTACTCGATACAGGAAGTCCACCATGAATGTCATGCATTCCGTGCTGTTGCTCAATCTGGGATAAACGTTGTACGTGCATAAATGTGGAGCAGGTGGTAATCATCTGTCATGCATGTCTTTTTTAGGTTGTTCTCTCACCTCCAATTTATGAGTTGGTCGCAAAGGGAGTGTGTGTGGCGATCTCTCTCCCGCCCTTCAGTGAGATTAGTCTCATTGGCATGCACAACGATGCGCTCTACTCCCATAATGCGGGTTATGATGTCCACATCAACCCTAGTTTTTGTTCTCCCAGAGGGATAATAAACTGGAGAGGATCAAGAGTCAAGTGCTTCATGTGCGCGTAGAAGGCCCGCACGGTGCCCTCGCTAGCATGTGTCTTTCCTTCAAATATGGGGCCCCACCCATCCTCCAGAAGGTGGTTGATCACAGGGTACATCCCAAACAATTTCTCATCCACATGAGCTTCAAGGACAACTTTACGATGACAGAACTTACTGAGTTTGATGCCCGCCGGTAGAGACCACTCTACCAAGATTTGGGGGTCAAGGTCCCGATTTGACCTCTGCTCGGCACTAAAACTTGCCCCGGCACTTGTCTTCTTCTTGGAACCACTCGGACGACTTGGCTCGGCCTCGTCTGGGGCCGCTCGTTTCTTTCCCATAAGGGAAAGAAGCGTAAAGATAGAGAAAATGGCGGCCACTATCTCAAAAAGGGCCATGGACATGGAAGGGAGTATGGAAAGGAGATATTCAAGGAGATGGGTGTTTAGGAGCCCTAGGGATAGATTTATGCTCAAATGAGCAAGAGGAGAGAAAATGTAAAGGAAGATTAGGAGAGATTGAGGTGAAGGGGTGTAAGATGTAAGAAAAAGATGGATTTAGAAGTCTAGAGATGGAGATTTGAGAACAAGGGAAGGTTTTCGGAGAGTTTGGAGGGTTAGAGGGTTTGTAAAGGTTAAAAATGGACAAAAGGGGAGCGGTGGGGGCCGTTTAAGTGGATCCCCACATGTGGGAGGGGCCCACATGCTCGGGCCAGCGGCGGTGCCGGGGCCAGCGTTCCGCTGGACGGTCCGGCGATGCGCCACCGATCCTGGCGGGGCTGTCGTGCCCCATTGGGGTTTTTGGCGTTGCATCATCGATCGAGTGGGGCCGCGCGCCCGTTTGGTCTTTCCAACAGTGCCCCCGCCGTTCGATGGTGACCACCCCCCTTGGGTCATTGTGATCACTCTATGGGACCCCATGGGACCCAATAAACTCATTGGTTTGAGCCTTATGTCGGTCGGGTCCACTCATCGCGGTCCAAGGGATGTTTAATCGCGTCTTCCGAATCCGTCTCAGATTCGAAATTCATCAACTGACGACCCAGAGGCGACTTAGGTCACTACTCATGATCTAAGTCCCTCAGTTATAAGTTGTTGACGAAACTACAATGCTCGGTCTCGTTTATTGGCGAAACCTTGGGATTCTAAAATCATCTTTAAATTCCATCGCTCCCTTCCTAAGTTAGAGTGCGTCAGAGTGCGTCATGATAACCTATTACTCCATGTCCAGTTTAATCCAATTCATGCTCTAATACCAACTTGTAACGCCCTGAATTTTGAGGGTCGAGCAAAGCTCGACTCCCGAGATTCCGAACATCACTTATTTCTTATGGAAGATGATTTTCTGATTTCTTCCATGTTGATTGATTAAGCATCCATAGAATTATACTAACCAGCGTATCATACTCCAGAGTTAATGTAATTAAGTAAATGCATAAATCCAAAACATTATTGTACATGTTTCACAAAGTTTCATCCAGAGTATGGGTTCGCGACCGGGTTCAATATATACATGTATAAGTTCAAAATGAACAAAACGTGGTAATGTAAATGTATTCAACTAAGCCCAGATGCCCAGCGTTCCCTGCGTAACGGTACATGGCCTACGTCAGTCCGCCCAAGAGTTGGAAGTAGGAGAATTCCTCCTTATCCAAGAAGTCATGCTCCAATGTATAGACGTCGTCTGTACCTGCATCTACATCAACGTCTGGTTAGTGTTTTAAAACATCGTTCCATAGGTGGGAGTGGAGTATCAACTCAGTGATTCTATAAGGCAAAAGTTTACACATGATATCAAGTTAATCAATTAGTAATGATAGGCAATCATAACAATCACTTCCTAACTATTCTTTTTAATGCAGGAATGAAGTGTAAGTAATGATGCATGCCCTCACCCATCAACACCTCCCTCAACACGTGACTCCGACTCAACTATTTCACATATGACAACACTCTCCTCAAATGTGCAACTCAATGCCTTTTCACCACATTACCAACTAATGCGGTGCGATGCATGGTCATGTTAGCCGAGTGATTAATTATATTCATTCATCCAGTAAGTTTGGGAAGCTAGGGTACCTCCCTTTTTAATATTGACCCAAATCGAACATTAGGCATCAGACAACCACAGCGGTCCTATTCCTCTGTTCTGGATCCAACTAGGTTCATCACTCCCAGATAAACGCATAGGATAGGTAAGTTGCAAAAAGTGATGCTCGTGGTCGCTATTGGGAGGCTAGTCACCCTAGCGTAGGCTGACAGCACGAACACGATATCCCATACCAACATGCCCGGCTCACGAGTCTTAAGGATCGTGGTACCATGGTTAGAGGTGGATCTTTACATTGATGAGGGGTACCTTAGATTCAAACAGTTGCGTCCATACATGGTAAACACACAATAGGTCAACTGGTTCGTTAGGCAATCTCGATTGGTACGGGTGCACGCTAACTTAATCGGCATGGAATGCATAAGCCCCCCTCATGGCCTAGCCACTGGCGGCAGTCGTTGTACGACTCGTATTCATCGACTTTACCCAAGGTGGCCAGACTAATTCAGCCACCCAAACATGCGTCCGTTTACCATTGCCTAGACAACGATTGTAGCCCCAATCCTATCCAAATGCTACTAACAACGATGTGTAATATCTATCTTAGTACTCGACAACACACCCAAGTAGATTTTCTCATCATTGAGTATTATTCATCAAACACATAGACCATGTGTAATTATAACTTGCATTTTTATCAATTGATTACATAGAGAAAAATATACATATGCATATAGACAACAATAATCCTACCTTAATAATCATAACAAGTACAAATCATCAATGATTTCTCATTTAAAAATTTATCAAACATATAGACTACGTTAGTTTACAACTTACATTTTGTCAATTCGTTACACAGAGAAGACATATCCATATGACATCAACAAGTCCTAGGTTTAACAATCATTGCAAGCACTAAGCATCATCTATTCCTCATTTAGACATTTCATCAAACATATAGGTTGCGTCATTTACTATATTACAGTTCATAGTGGGGTGCATCACAATAGAAATCGACGTTTGTTTAAGACAATACGAGTAGCACCCATGCAGTAATATATCAAATCATTAGTTTTACTGAAGGCATTGATAAACCGTAACCTAAGCATTTATAGTCCGCACCTTTCGGTAATACGCTCAATTTGGACTCGGTCCTAAGACTACATTTCCAAAAATGAAACATCGGGCACCTAAATGATTAAACGAGTTAGCCATGTTGGAGAAAAACCCTCCGCGAGATCTGCATCACTATTAGGGTTGGTATTTCTTAGCCTAAGTTGTAGCCCGAAGCATCTCGGTCATAAAACGCGGCAGTGATTAGGCCCGTGGATGTGTGGGGGAAGATCTCCTACAGTTGTAGTGAATTTTCCCAAGTTTTCCTTTATCTATTCTCTCTTTCTTTATCTTCTCTCTCTCTCCTAGGGTTTGCAAAAATTCGTATGTGGGAGAGAGAGAGAGAGAGTGAGTTGGGAGCTATTTATAACCCCAGATGGGGTGTAAATGGCCCCAGGTGCGCCACTCTCTACTATGTTTATACCCTGTGGTTGGCCATTTCTGATGAGCAAGGTGCTCTTAGGGAGGTCCACGCTCCATCTCACTACGTCATGGGGTACGTCTCTCTTGATAATGGATCCACGCTAGGAGACGATTTTCGGTGTGATCGATAAGGATCGGACGCGACATCGATCGTGGAGAGCCTGTGTCAGATCAACGTCGGTCATACGTGTCTAACCAGGGCCACGGTTATACGGATATGTGCAGGAAAATTTCATTTCCTCATGTGTGAAGTTTGGTCATAAACTAACGGTCCGAACTCCACAACTTTGCGTAAGAACGAACGACCCAATTCACTTAAGTTTCAGTTCATTTTCTAAGGATATTCACATTTCTCACTCTCTTAAATCACAGATCAAGTTGGGCGTTTCTGGACACTATCTAGGCTTGATTCCCATGACGGTTATCAAGCTCAGCAAGACAAACATCGTCCTATAATTTCGCGGTCATCGCACCCCGATGTGCGGTCTAGGTCCCTTAAGGAGTTTCAGTGTACTCCCGAGAGCAACAGGCCCTTAGGGTTTCTCTTACGTCTTCAAATAGCATTAGACCAGTGGTACTCATGATTTTAGGTCTCCCCATTTGTAAAAATGGTGGCCCAAGCTTAATCCACCAATTACTTGGCATTTAACTAAATCCCGTCTAAATTATATGACCGGGTGTGGTCCTTGGGTTGTTTTGCCTGAGGTTGTACTCGGGTCTTTATACGAATTTTTTTGGGATATTACAACTACGTATGATGAACCACACACACTTTCCTAGTTATACATTCATGTAGATTATTTACGCATAATGATATCTCTTATAGTGGTGGAGTACGTGACGTATCAGAACCCTTACATTACTTTTATGATTCCCTTTAATTATTGTTAATCTTAAAGGACAACCATCACTATGTGTATGACGTTGACCTTCTCCAACCATATAGATGATGCAGGTGACGTACAGATTGAAGACCTAGAGGACCATCTCCCTATGGAAGATTATATTGAAAGAATAAGAAGATAGTTTTATGAACTAGTTTTATACTTCCCCTGCGAACTTGATAAATGTAACAAGCTCCCATTAAGAGGGCACTTGATTATTTATTGAATTCTTTTACTCTGATGAAATAATCAATACAGTAGATTTCATTCTCGTGAATGTTACCTTCATGAATGTATGTGGATGTGATCTTTAAAAAAAGGTACGATTTTTTAAAGCATCCAATTTATACATTATTAACACCCAATTTTCTCGGGCACGAGTATAAACTCTGGCCATGAAAATTCGGGATGTTACATTTTGTGTAGATCCAATAAAGCCGAAATTTTAGATAGAGGTTTCTAGAGAACTATTTGAGATACTGGAAAATTTTTAAATTTTTCCGGTAAGTCTACCTACCAAGACTAGTAGAAGTTTCCTAACTTGTCAATTTTCATCGAAACGACAAAAAAATTTAGGAAAATTGGAAAATATCCAATTCCGGTTTAGGAAACTTGTTTTCTTGATTATGACTCCATTTAAGGATGAGCTTTAGTTCATAAAAAGTTTATTTGGGATTTTGAGAATTTTTTTTTCCAAAGGTACCTAGATTTATAGTCTCTAAATTCCACGTCCAACTTAATATTTCCAACGGGGAACATAAATATGGGTTTCCAATTCCTCAACTTCCTAGTTCCTTCTTGAATTCAATTAAGTATATATATATATCTAATTCACGATCCTATCCTATTCGTGTAAAGCGCACAACTGGGTAAGTGGAAGAGACCTTACTATTTGCCTGGCCAGTAGTAAGCCAATATCTACCCGACACGTCGATAGCGGACCCATTCACGAGCTGGTCAAACTTAGCCTAGCTATGCCTACTCCCTCAGGCTGGTGAGGCAACGCCCCTTCCCAATCGACCACGACACAATGGGAGACGCGGCCTACTGGTATACGGCCCTCATGCGCTCATATATATCCACTCTGTCTCGACGTTGTGGCGTCCTCTGGTACCAAGAGGTTTTAGGGATTTTCACCCAGGATCATCTATGACAGCCCGATGCTAGAACAAATTTCTGTTGTCCCATCCGGCCATCCATGATATGCATGTGGAGGCTACGACCCTGATGTCGCTAGGGCGTACAGTAATCACAACACACAATGCAATTTGCATGAGTCATACAATTCAGTCATGCATCAATCCTGCGCATACTGTGAGCTCATGTGAGATAACATCCGCCTATCAGGGAGTCTCATAACAACCTGCCTAATGACATATGCAATGGTCAACCACATCTCATAACAAACATGCAGATGATGCGTATGGGCATGTATCATGATGCTATGTTGTCATATACTCATAATCAGTGTCAATAACAGGCATCAACAATCGACCTCGACAATGTGGACATTTAACCAACATTGCCCCCAAGGAATGGCCCACATAGAGCCTAACATATAGTGGACCCATGGCCTCACACAAGGGCCAAATATATAACTTCATGGGCCTCACTCAAGAGCTTAATACACATCACGATGGGCCTTTCACATGGGCCTAACATACATCACAATGGGCTCCATCACCTGGCCCTCAAATGCATCACAATGGGCCTCATCACATAAGCCTCATATTTATCACATTAGGCCTTAAACATGGGCTGAATACACATCACAGTGGGCCTCAAATACGAGCCGCATGTACATCACATTGGGCCTCAAACACTGGTCGCATATACATCACATTAGGCCTCAAACACAGGCTGAATACACATCATAATGGGCCTCAACTACGGGCCGCATATATATCATATGGTTCTCAACAATCGGCCTCAATCGAAATCGGCCTCGACAATCGGAATCGGCCTCGACAATTGGTATCGGCCTCGGCAATCAGAATCGGCCACGACAATCGAAATCGGCTTTGACAATCGGCCTTGACAATCGGAATCGGTCTCGACAATCGGAATCGGCCTCAATAATCGGGATCAGCCTATTAAAGGGCCTAAGGGAAGGTCACAATGTAGACATTTAACCACCATCGCCCATCAATGTAGACATTTAACCATCATTTCTCCCAAGGAGTGGCCCATGTAGAGCCAAATATATCGTGGGCCCATGGCCTCACACAATGGCCTAATATACATCAATGGGCCTCTATTACATCAAATGGACAGAATCAAATGGGCCGAATCAAAAGGACCGATTCGAATGGGCCAATCAAATGGGCTGAAATTTATCACAATAGGCTTCGAATTAAATGGGCTGAATCAAATGGACCGATTCAAATGGGCCGATCAAATGGGCTGAATTAAATGGGCCAATCAAATGGGCCGAATTAAATGGGCCAATCAAATGTGCTAAAATATATCACAATAGGCCTCGAATACGTCATATGGGTCATAACATATGGGCCTCAAACAAGGGCCATAAATACATCTCATTAGGCCTCGCCTATGGGCCTTGAATACATCACAATGGCCTTGCCAATGGGCCTCGAGTACATCACAATGGGTCCACAACCCATGGGCTTCAAATACATAATAAGTGAGCCCGATACATGGGCCTTATACACATTAAGTGAGCTACATCAATTGACCACACTAATGGGCCAATATACATCAAGTGGGCCATATCAATAGACCGCACTAAGGGGCCTCAAGTGGGCTTGGACCACCCCAAAAATTATTTTAATAGTTGTAGGTGTAACATGTGTATCACTGTACACTATCATTCCATGGGGCACATGGCCCACTAATGATAATCAACATTGTCTCAACATTGTCCAGCACCGTCCAGTACAATCTGGACAGTGTGGATGAAATAAATACATCAAGGTGGGGCAGGACAACACTGTCCAAACGATCCAGCACCGTCCAGACATTCTGGACAGTGAGGATCAAAATATATATCATGGTTGGCCCAGTTGGCAAAACAGATGGACGGCTTGGATGAAATATACATCAAGGTGGGTCCACGTCCATGGAGTGGACAGAGTGGATAAAACACTTACATCAAGGTGGGTCCCATACACTATATTTTATCTACACCATTCATCTATTTTTAGAGATCATTTTAGAGCATTCCCCAAAACTGAATCATATCAAAAAATCATCTGGACCATACCATAAATAATAGTGGCGATAATGATCTCCACAGTTAAAATCCCCACAGGGCCCACCATAGCATTTTTTTCCATCTAATCTGTCCACACAGTCATAAAGACCTGGTTTAAAAACAAATATCATTTTAATCCAAAACTTCTGTGACCCAGGAAGGGTTTCAATGGTATACGTTCAATCTCCTACTGCTTTTGTTGTGTGGACCACTTGATAGTTAGATCTGTTTTTTTTTTTTTAATCTCAGTCATTAGGACGAGCTTACCAAATGGATGGATGGTATGGATGTAACACATACATTAGCGGGCCCCACAGAACTGCTGATGTCATGGGGCCCACTAATGGATGGTATGGATGAAGTACATACATCGTGCAGTGGGTCCCACAAAATTGCAGACGTAATATAATAGATATACCGCTGGTGTGTGATACACCAGCCAACCTGCTTCCCACCGTCCATGGATTGGACGGTGAGGATACAACACATCATCTTAGTGAGCCCCACGTACTGGCGGTAGTTTGTCTAGGTGGGCCCCACCTCCAGTGACCACACGTGTCACCAAGGTGTCACCAGCATGGATGGACGGGGTGGATTAAAACCCCTACATCAAGGTGGAATCCCACGTGGGGCCAGTAACGTGGATAAAACACTTAGATCACGGTGGATCTCATGTCCTCAGATGGGCGGTGAGGATACCACACGTGTACACCAGGGGCCCCACTGTCTTGGACGGCAGGTATAAAACCCATATATCATAGTGGATCCCACCATCCATATATTGGACGGTGAGGATACAACATATATATCATGGGTGGGTGGTTGGATGAAATCCATCCTACAGCGGTGAGTCCCACCGTCCAGACCTCTGGACGGTGAGGATCTAACCTCATGTCAGCTGCTATGCAGCTGCAGTAGGTACGCTGGGTCCCACGTGGGAGTGGCCCACCCTACATATATTGACATATTAATATAATATATAATATTTATATGATCCAGTCCAGCGTCCAGCAGCAGGGACGCTGGACGGTCCGGATACTAATTCAATTCACAATCAAGGTGGGACCACGTGGTGGCTCACCAGATAGATATATATATATATATATATATATATATATATATTATATATATATATATATATATATATATATATTATTAAAAGGGGGGGTCAGGGTCAGCCAATCAGCGTGCATCACATGTCCTGCATTGGACGGTGTGGACAATCCCATATCAAGGTGGGCTCCACCGTATGGACGGTAGATGGGTGGATGGAATGCATACATCTGGTGGTCCACATGTGTGGCCCACCTGCTTGTATCAAGCTGATATTTGTAGTTTCCCTTCATCCAAGTTGTCCACACGGTAGCAAGATGCCCCGGACAGCGTGAGTAAAATGGATCCATCACGGTGGGTCCCACCATTTAGACGACTTGTGGTCCCACTGGATAGCGTGGATCATCCATCATGGTGGGCCACACACCTCATCATCAACATAAATAATAATGATAAAATAAAAGAAAGAGAGAGAAGGAGAGAGAAAGGAGCGTGAGTAGCGGAGGGACCCCACCACTATGGGTCCCTCTCCAATCAATGATACATCAAGATAGGTCCCACCATTTGTGGGCCCTCTAATCGTCAAAATCACATAAAAATCACCCACCTATGATCTTCTCCTCCTTCTTTCATCAAAGCATCCTAGAGCTCCAATGGATGAACTTTAATGGTTAAGATGAATCATGGATGGTGGACATGGGAGTTAGGAAGGTTGGCCACACTAGCTTCTCCTCTTGGAAGCCGTGGGTTATTTGGAGAGATGAAGTTTGAAAATGAGAAAGAGATGAGAGAGAGAGAGAGAGGTGATGGGTGAAAAGGTGAGTGATGAGTGTGAGATGGGTGATGGGTGATGGATGTGTACTTGGTTGTAAGAGAGTGTTGACTTTAGGGAGGGTTGTTGTACTTGGTGATGGGATGGGTACTTGACATAATGGGATGATTGATGGGATATTTCTCTTAAGCTTTACAATGTGGGGCGTTCTTCTCGAACCAAACGCAGGCCCACATCTCCTGGCCTGGGTATCTCCTCGACATACGAGACGCGGCATCGGAACTGCAGTGACGACGCGGTCGCTAGGGTACAAGTCTCGGGTTGAACTGACTCTGAAATACGGGATATGACTCAGGATCGTATTCAAACGCTGATAACAGATCGTATGTCCCCGGAATTCGACCGGGTGGACTGCGGATGCTTAAGGAACCGTGCGGTTTAGGATACGGGCCTTACACATCCTATGTCATACAACCAACTTAATTCTTGGATAACGTTCTTGATGAAATCGATGGACTCTTCGATATCATCGGAATTCAAATGCTGATAACATCGAGACAGCTCGATATAATTGAATTCAGGCTAGAATGTGTCCAGTGTGCTGTTAAGACAAATCTCATATTTATCGATGACTCGAAGCGATCCTCGATTCCATCCGAAATCAAATTCCGATGATATCGAGGGACCTTCGATGTTATCGAATTCATACTAAACTAGCCCAGCGAGCTCAATAGGAAAATCCTCTGGAAATGATTGAGGAATCGATGATGTCTCGATATGATTGTAATTTAAATATTGATGAAATCGACATATGCTCGATATCATCGAAATGGATTAAAGATTGTCCAGCAAGATCTTTGGAAAATCATGTGGAAATGATCGATGTATCGAACAGATTGTTGATGAAATCGGAATTCAAACTCCGATGACATCGAGCACGCTCGATGGCATCGATCCTCAGGCAAAAAGTTTTAGGTATATACTTCAGTGGAGTTTGTATCATCGAACCTTTCCTCAGTTGCATCGAAAGTATACGTTCAATGATATCGAAGCAGGCCCGATGATATCGAACTCAGTCAGAATCTGACATCTATATTACCATTGAAACTTTTTATCTATTTAAGGAGAGCTTGTTCTTGGTTGCTGTATTGAGAAAAAAAGAGAAAGCTTTGAGAGAGTAACTACGTATCATCTACCCTAAGCCCTTTTTTTTATGGGAGTTCATCCTTCTATCCACCCTCATCATTGATATTCAATAGAGTGGATTGGGGAATGAACTTCCGCATTCAAGGATCTTCTAGCTACCACCTTAATGACAAATCGTTGAGCTGGGATCCCTTGAATGTTTAAGATCTTGGAATTACTCAGTCTCTTCAATGATTATCATTTAATAGAGTAATTACCAACATAACCTTGACCCAACCTGTCTTCATACATCGGAGCATCATCAGTGTTGCGGTTTAAGGAAGCTGAAGATTCTTCATCATCAAAGGAGGAGATCTTCATCAACGTGCTTAATGGGGCTCCTCTACTTATTTGTAAGTCATTAGAATCCAGAGACCCTGCTGATCATTCCTTGTGTAGGATTGGGTCACAAGTGATTCTCACCCCTTTTAAGTCCTCAGAGGAGGCCTCCGACGAGAGAGTACGTGTGGGTGCTGTGTGTGACCCTTGCTCTTGTAAAGCATAAACTTAGGTCATTAATGTAGGTCCTTGGCCTATGTGGCCTAAAAGTTAGGTTCCTTATGTGGATCCTTGGCCTGTGTGGCCTAAAAGGTTAGGTTCCTTGTGTGGATCCTTTATTCGTGTGTAGAGCATAATGCCAGGGTGTTGTGTGTTGACCCTTGCTCCCGTGTGGGCCATAAACTTGTATCTCGTGGAGACATGCCTAGGTTCCTTGTATAGGTCATAGAGTTGACCTTATGTAGGTTGTGAAGGTTTGAGGTGAACCTGATTTAAAACCTCCTTTAGTGAGATTCGGTACGCTCAAGGGTTGAGTGCGTACGCCAGAAGTGGAGTGGGCACATAGTCGAACCACAATAAACGACTGTGTTTGGGATTGATATTTTTTCCTTACTATTTGTGTTTACTTTGAATGTTCTCAGAAAGCATGCAGCATGATTATTTAGAACTAATAAGAATCACATCCCACACACATACACACAGTCGCATCATTCATTCATCATAGACTAAAATTGCATACTGTTTAAATACTGGATAGTCGTATGATTGGATCCTCTATTTAGCTTGGAATCCATTAGAGTTAAATTGGGGTCATCTTGATAGTTGTTTGTTAAATCAGGATTACGATAATGGGATTTTAAATCATCATAAAATTTTATAAAGTCTTATTCACCCCCCTCTAGGACACTTTGACCTATTCTTACTTCTACTAAGTGCGGTCATTTTTACAACTTCAATTGGTATCAAAGCGGGTCTCTCTTAAGGGCTTAACTACCTAGAGAGTGACCTTGACTGAAGTAGGAATTATGGCCAAAGGAGAGGGCTCATCTGTAATTAGACCTCATATATTTGATGGATCAAATTATGCTTACTGGAAGGCTATGATGTATTACTTTCTGAGATCTTTGGATCATGATGTTTGGGACATTGTTGAAACGGATATGTGCCCCCAACCGATCAAGTGGTACTTGAGAATGGCACAAGTGTCTCCAAACCAAAATCCAAAGAAATGTGGACTGCATTTGATAAAGAAAAGAAAACCATTGAAGCTAAAGCAATGAATGTTATTTACTGTGTTGTGTCTCAAGAAGTATTTCAATAAATTAGTATATGCGACACATCAAAACAAGCATGGGATTTGTTGGAAACAACCCATGAGGGAACTAACACAGTAAAAAGATCCAAACTGCAGCTCCTAACATCACAGTTTGAAAGTCTCAGAATGGAAGAGCGTGAGACCATTATGGAATTCTTCACAAAACTGAACATCTCTGTAATTCCATGGGTGGATTAGGAGAAAAAGTTCCTGTCCCGAAAATCTGTAAGAAAATTCTGAGATCCTTACCGAAATGGTTCAACTAGAAAGTTACAACCATTGAAGAGTGTAGAAACATGGATGAAATGAAAGTAGGAGAACTAGTAGGTTCCCTACAAACATTTGAACTACACTTCAAGCTAACTCGTAAACCCAAAAATATTGTCCTCAAAACTTCAAAGCACACCACTAACAAGGAAGATGAAAGTGAAAAGGATAATGAGGATGAGGAAGTAGCTCTCTTGGCTCAAAGGTTCAAAAAAAATTTCAACAAAAATCGTGGCCGGTCAAACAGAGGCAAACAGATGAACAACAAGCACAATATATGCAAACCTTCCAAAAAATCCAGAGAACCTCAGTGTTACAGCTGTAGGAAATTTGGACATTTGTCCATTGAATGCCCCAATAGAAAAACCAAAGGAAAGGCTATGGTTGCCACTTGGGATGGCACTGAAGAATCAAACTCAAACTTCAATGATTCAGAAAGTGATGGAGACCAAAAGTCTTTAAAAATACTCATGACCTCCATATCTACAAACATTTTAGTGATAATCAAGAAAATTAATGAACCTCAAATCGAAGAGACATTTTCATCAGATGATGAGAAAGATGAAGAAGAGGAAGAGAAGGATAAATTACAGGATGCCTATAATCAATTATATAAACATAGCATCTACATCCTTAAAACACTTGGGATTAATGAAACTAAAAATAAATTGCTGCAAATGGATCTAGATAAAACTTTAGAGATCAATATACACTTGATCAATGATTTCAGCAATACCACTCTGAAAATGATAAGGTGGAAAGAATCAATTTATCCCTTAAATCTGAGTCTTTAAAACTGACTAAACAGAATGAACTATTGAAAGATGAAATATGCATCTGTAACGCCCTGAAAATTGGGGTCGAGCAAAACTCATCTCCCGAGTTCCAACGCATCACCTATGCAACATAGATAATGATGATTATGATGATCATTGAAACATGAATGGGATTATACCAAAACAGCATATCATACTCCAGAGACAAGTGAAATTGCAAGCAGAATACTGTGATAGATATATAAAATATATAAAATGTGGTAAGTCTCCAGAGTGTGATAATGTTACCAGGTTAAATAATTACATGTATAATTCCAACACATACAAAGGTGTAATGTCATCTAGTCAACATCCAGAAATCACCGTCGATTAGGACACGACTCACATGAACCCGCCTGAAAACTGCATGTCGGAGAATGTCTCCTCGTCATCCTCGAAGTCCGGCTCCACCTCGTAGGCATCGCCATCACGTGCAACTAAGACAGGGTCTGGTTGGTGTGTACAACACCGTCTCGTAACGTGGGAGTGAGTGATCAACTCAGTGAACAATAAAGCAAAGGTTAGCATGTTATCAATTCAATCAAGCAGTAAATCACACATCCCTAAGTACTCTTGTTAATGCAAGAATGATATGAATGTAAGATGCATGCCCTCGCCTACGCTCCCTCAGCAACTTCATCTCACGTTCGTGCATGAACAACACTGCCTCAGTGCTTGACCTGCTACGCCTGAACGCACTCGTAATGCGGTGCATGCATATAATTACCAAGTTCTTATTAGTCCTTTTCATACAGCAGGGTTGGGAAACTAAGGTACCTCCCTTATATCAATAACCCAAACAATAATCCATTCTAGGGTCGTCGTCCCAATAAATCACATACGATAAGAGAGTTATAGGTCACTACCACCAATGCCCTACCAACTGGCAGTCTATTTTCAAAGGCTCGTCGCCAACCCGACTAGGGACCACAGCCAGGCTGCACCGGGGTAGGCCTATTTCATACTCTAGTGCTAAGGAAAGGCTCGTCGCCTCTATACAGGCTTAGAGTATGGTCGAGGTCACTACAAAGGGCTCGTCACCAAATCAGTGTAGGCCGACAGCTCGAATACAGTGTCCCATACCACCGTATTTGGCTCATGAGTTTGGGTGCACACTGGTCACTATGGGGAGGCTTGTAGCCCAGTGTAGGCCAACAGCTCAACAACGGTGTCCCATACCACCATGCCCGGCTCATGAGTCTTAGCGGATCGAGGTACCAAGGTTAATAGGGATTTCACTGGTGATTTTGGTACCCTAGGTTCAAGCAGTAGTGTTCAAACATGGTTAACATATATCGGGCCAATCGGGTTATTTAACGAGCTCGACTAGTACGACCGCACGTTGAGTTGATCGACATGAAGTACGTAAGCACTCCATCTGGCCTAATTACTTTCAACATCCTATGTGGTGAACCAACTTCAGCCACCAATTCGAAGCCTGTTACCGATTGCCTGGACTATGCAATAGCCCCAATCACATTCAACTACAATAAAATAGCCTAGAAGATAGTTAAATCATTTATGGATCAAGATTTCAAATCATACAATCAAAGGTCCGATATTGCCCACTTTAGGGCTGCTAGGGCTGTTGCACGAAATCGTTACACCACTCCCCCATCACCCTTCACGGCTTTGTTATTGCATTTTATGAAATACAACATAAACGTAGATTTAGACATATGCATTACATAAATAAACAAACACTATAAGATTCGGTATATGGAGGAAAGCATACACATAGTTAAAGGAGTTGGGAATCATATCTCAACACCCAATTAGAGAAGAATTTATAAGCACTTACTCATACAGACATTTTTACATACACTTAGTCTACACATAACATCATACATGGTATGTAGTAGTTAGAATATGTATTAGGGCAAGTCCTTTCGTCAAAGGATTGCCACCTATACAACAATCACATATCCACGACGGTTAGTCGTGGCGTACACTAATTCATAGTTTATACTCACTTAGACATTTTCACAAACACTTAGGCTACAACTTGTACATACACGACGTATGTTAATATAACAGGTATTAAGCTAATCCGTTCACCCAGAAGTTGATACACATGCATCTAGCATACATAGACAACAATTAATCATGGCAAGTACAAATCCGTATTTCATACGTATACGGTATTTTCTACGAATACGAGGAATATAGTATATTCAACATAGTTAACGTATATCTGAAAAACGAAACGGACAACACTTTGTACATGTGCAATAGCATCCACATCAGTAATATATCATTAACTGACATTGAAAGCTTTGAAAACCATAACCTATACGTTTAAAGACCGCACCTTACGCCGGTAAACGCGTAACGGATTTGTTTTAAACATGTAGTCTTTGTCACCGGCAGGATGATAACCTATAGCATGAACTAGGTTAGGTATTTCATCATTTCAACTATTGGAAACCCTTGAACAGATTAGCGGTTGAATTTCTTACCTAAGAACGGGATCGGTATCGCCGGTAGAGCAGTAAGGAAGAGCTGATTCTGCCGTGGAAGGATGGGATTGAATCCCAGGGATGAATTCCAACTCTCTTTCTCTTTCTCTCTCTTTCCTCTCTTCCCTCTCCTAGAGTTTCCCAAATTCGTATGGGATGAGAGAGTGAGGGCTTAAGTCCCTTATATAGGCCTAAAACTGATGGGAATGGCCCCAGGGCTAAGGTATACTTAGGTTATAGCCAAAACTCATCTGTTTCGGCTCAACAGAGCACTTCCGGAGCCCCCTTGAGCCAAAGGTCAGACTTAAGCTCCCTGACCATGGATCTAGGTAAGGTTAAGTTTTCGTTTCAGTCAAGTTTCCAGATCGCACCTGGCGGACCAGTTTCAGTTCAACGGTCATCGAAACTCAATCAGGGTTACAAGTACACTGCCATGTATGGAAAATTTCTCCTGATCTGAGGGTGTATTTGGGTCAGATCCTGACGGTCCGATTGCTTATATCTGGCCTTAAATTAGACTTAATTTCTAAAGAAAACCACATTTTCTCACACTCTTCGCTCCGGGTTCAAGCGAATAGCCTCGGGACACTATCTGAAGTTGATTTCAGAGATGGTTGTCAAGCCCAGCAAGGCGGTCCTAATTATATAATTTCGTAGTAATCGGACTTTTAACGTGCGTTCTAGATCTGATACGGAATTTCAATGTGATCTCGAGAGCAACTGGGTAATGAGATTGATCCTAGATTTTAGGGTAACCTAGCGTCAATGCTTCTAGAAGTTTTGGGTCTTGTAGATCGTATTTAAAGTGATTAGTGCTGATTTCGCATGGAATCTAGTTTAGCACTTAGGTAATTCTCGTTTAATTTCTAAAGGATTTGAGGTTTGAGAGGTTCATAAGGGATTAGGATCGACCCCTTGCCTAAAGAAATCTAACTCCAAGTTGGCAAAAATCTGTGGCGTTACAATCTACCCCCCTTAAAAATAATTTCATCCCCGAAATTGGCTAAGGGTAAGAAGTAAAGATTTTATTATTTCTTTTGCCTAGGTTTTATTGATTTCAATATTATATGCGTGGTAGAGCATATACTATCTATGTTATTCTGGTTCATTTTAGTCTACCCCCCCTTAAAAACTTATGTCTTTATCTCGTGCTTATACCCTAAAAGTTTGCTACAAGTTATTTCTTCATCTATTTGGAGTCTGGACAGTGATTCCCATCTATTTAGAGTAAGATATTTATTTTCAATAGTCGACCAACACGGAGAGACAGTTGTAATGGGCTTAATCCCGATACATCGATCATCTACCTGACCAGGGTAGAAGGCTCATCGTATCCCTTCTTAGTCCTGGTAGATCCTGGTCTTCCGCTCGGTCAAAGTAGTGAGTCCATTAGTAGTCGCCCAGGATTGAGAATTGGGTCAAGCCGCGAATGCTTCGCAGTTGTATATTCCAGTAACTCCGTAGTCTGATCACTCTAAAAACTTAGGGAATGTTCATCAATGAAAGGTTCAAATTTCCTAGTCATAAGGTTGCCCATTGGGTCTTGGTCTAGTAGAGTCCTCATCTTAATTCATGTCCGGTAGTAGTTAAACTAGTACTCACTGTTAGGACCTTTCTGTAATACGAATTTGTTTAATACTTAAACCCTAATTACTTTCCTTCTAGTAACTTTATTATCGACATTCTAAGAAAGGTTAAAATCCTATTTAGTGACCTATCTTTACATATAGTCTGGATCAATTACATTTGATCCTAGGCCAGTGGGCTATCGGCCCACCAAGCTTTCGTTGCGCCACTTTGGTCAAACGGATATATTAGCTGACCTAACTAGATTGGGCTTATAATGTTCTACCCCCCTTAAAAATTGTTTCTACTTTCAGGGATCAAGATCTATGTCCTGATCTGTATGTCAGAACGAGGTGTAATTTAGACTTATTCTTGGCAGGAAATGGGAAACGAACGTCTTCCTTCTATCGGTGATGTGTGTTATTATATTGGTACCTATGGTTATATAAAAGAGATAAAATGATGAGTGTTGTGGTTGGTTTCAGGGACGAATGTGAGTTTGTGGTAAGGTGCCTAACTATACCAAGGAAGGACCTTTGCCACGGTCCCGACTTACCTCTTTAATCATGTCTAGTTGAATACTGTAAGATAATCTATACATTATTAGTGCATAAGGAATTTGGACAAAATAGGTTAATGGGCAAACTATCTTTCTCAGGCCATATGCACAATATGTATGCTCGAATGGTTTGTGATTCAGGACCTAATCCCTAACTCTCTGTTACCCATTTGAGACATTTATTAGGCCCGAGCAAAGTATCCCTATTGGCTATATGTTCTTAACACTTCTCAAGGGCGAAGTAACAAACCTTTGGGTGTAAGTGGTTCGGCCAACACGGAAGGAAAGTTGTGTAGTGGGTCTGAGCCAGATATACAAACCTTCTACCTAGCTAGGACAGAAAATTGTTGTATCAGTTCTTAATCCTAGTTGATCCCGACCTTCTGCTTGATCAGAGCATTGAGTTCATTGGTAACAACTAGGATTGAGAATTCAATTCAAACCGCGAATACCTCGCTTATATATAGTTCTCTACTCCGTGTTCCCGATTGAATAAACCCTTGAGAAGACAATCCTAGGAGGTGTGTTGTTTTGATCTAACGTTCAATTAGAGGGACATATAACTTTTCTCTAAGCGTGAATAGTTTCTAAGTTAAAACAACTTTTCTAAGAGTTATTAAATAAGCCTATAAGTATTAGGGGGATTCAACAAAGGAATGAGATCTCACTCCAACCTAATTAAGCCAACTAACTAAGTCTATCTTTCAATTGTCTTAGCATAATCAGTGTTTTACATTCCTTAATATAACCAACCACTAGTTGTAATCCAAAGTCTATGCTTATACGCTAGATGATTTCATACCCTTTCTAAAACAAGAAATTGTTTATCGCTTAACGTCAAACGTTGTCTGATTGGAATTGAGTTGCCTGAACTTGAATTTAACTACACTCGAGCACTACACACATGCTCATACTAGCTAAGAAGGTCCTAGAGTTCACATTATTAGCGTACCAACTCTAGGTCCAAAACTCTAAGGGCCTGTATTAAATGGGACTGCATTACTAATCCCACCTTGGGATTGTGAGTGGCATGTTTGGTAGGAGGGTGGGATGGGATTAAAATTAATTTTATAGGCTTTGGTAAATGAGCCTTATGTTGGAAAGTGTGACATGGGATTTCCAAATCCCATGATGATGAATGTCCAAGTGTAATTCGAAAGAAAATTCTGGGATTTACTTTTAATTGCATACATTCCAAACATGGTGTTGGAAACCATGGGATACACCCAATCTAGGGACAATACCTTACACATACATTTATTGTTACTTTTACAATTCCATCCACCTTAATCTCACTGAATGTAGTTGGCCGAACGGCCCTAAATGTCCTAACATTGGGAGGGTGTGAAGGTTATGAGACACAAAAATGTGGGTTTACACGAATTTGAGACTCAAATGGGGGGTTTAAGAGTTCAATGAGAGAGAATGGAAAGGTTGGAGGGTGGGTATTGCTGAAAACGGTGGAGGTAATGTGTTTTGAGAGAAAGTGACGAAATGGGTGAATGGAGGGGAGGTTTGAGAGAGAAATCAGAAAGTTTTGGAGAAAAGGAAGGAGAGCTTGGAGTGGTGGTTTTTGAGGAGGGACATGTTTGGGGGGTGGGGGGGGGGGGGGGGGGGGGTGGGGGGGGGGGGCGGGGGGGGGGGGGGGGGGGGGGGGGGTTTTTATCGATCCACCCTGGATCAGTGGGCCCCACAACACCCCAAAGGTGTCGGCCTGAGCCGGCCCGCTGGGTGACGAGGCCTCATCAAACCGACGAGGTCCTCGCCGACCTTAGAGGTTCTGGCGAGGGCTCGCCACTTGGGCAAGGTCCTCCTGCCCCCTGGGTCCCAAAAATGTGTGGGGCCCACCCTGGGTCAGTCTGGATAGGTTTCATTAGGCCCCGACTCCGTTTCGAGTCGTTTCGGGTCATTTCGGGTCTGTTTCTGATGTATGTTGACATTTACCAATTGTTAAAGGCTGGGATGAGGTAAATTGTGGTCTAAACCCGTCAAGTGACTGCCTAGAGGTGATTTGGGATCAACTTGTGCGATCATGGATGAGTACGGACCCGATCTCGGCAATCATTTTCGGTGAATTTCGCCAATTAGTGAAACTAGAACACCTATGACTATTTCCACACTTCTCTTCTCGCACCCACCTATGTCGAAAAGCGTGAGCGTACGTCGTTGACCATAACCCAGTCTGGTTTTAATCCAAATCATGCTTTGATACCATCTTTTAACGCCTTGAAAATCGGGGGTCGAGCAAAACTCAGCTCCCGAGTTCCAACGCATCACTTATGCAACATAGATAATGATGATTATGATGAGTTCATTGAAACATGAATGAGGTTATACCAAATAGCATATCATACTCAAGAGACAGTGAAATTGCCAGCGGAAGACTGTTGATAGATATATAAAATATATAAACTGGGTAATTATCCAGAGTGTGATAATGTTTACCCCCAGTTAGAAATAATTACATGTACATTCCAACACATACAAAGGTGTAATGTCATCTAGTCAACATCCAGAAATTCCATCGATCAGGACACAGCTCACATGAACCCGCTGAAAAATGCATGTCGGAGAATGTCTCCTCGTATCCTCAAGTCCGGCTTTGCCTCATAGGCATCGCCACCACCTGCAACTAAGACAAGGTTTGGTTGGTGTGTACAACACCGTCCCGTAACGTGGGAGTGAGTGATCAACTGTAACGCCCTGAAAATCGGGGGTCGAGCATAAACTCAACTCCCGAGTTCCAGAACATCACTTATGCAACAAAATGAATGATGATTGGATGTTGACTGTATTCGTGCATTGAACATGAGTGAGATTAAGCCAAAACAGCATATCATACTCCAGAGACAGTTAAATTTGCAAGCGGAAGACTGTGATAGATAGATAAAATAGATAACCTATGATGAGTCTCCAGAGTGTGATAACATTACCAGGTTAAATAAATATAAGTGCAGTTCTAGAATATACCAAATGTGAGGAAGTGTAATGCCTCCTATCCCAAGTACCATAGCCCCGTCAATACAATATCAGGTCTTCATTGACCTGCCAGAGAGATACAGATAGGAGAACTCCTATCCTCATAGAAGTAGTCCGGCTCTGCTTCACAAGCATCGCCACCACCTGAAACTCAACAAATCTGGTGGGTGTTCGGACACCGTCCCGTAACGTGGGAGTGAGTGATCAACTCAGTGGAACAGTAAAGCATAGGTTAACATGTTATCAATTCAATCAAGCAGTAATGATAAAGCAGTACAAATCAAACAATTCTAACTACTCTTATTAAATGCAAGAATGAAATGACATGATGCTGTATGCCCTTGCCAAACCACCCTCAAGCGACATCATCTTACGTTCGCGAATGCTTACTCCCCTCAGTGCGCCACATCTACAAAGCACATGCGGTGCGATGATGCTCATGATTACCAAGTTTTTATTAGTCCATTTCAAACAGCAGTATTGGGAAACTAAGGTACCTCCCTTGTATCATTCCCAAACATGATCCATTCTAGGGTCGTCAATCCTAGTTATTCTCATACGATATTATGGTTTGAGAGGCGTAGTGAAGGCATCGCAAAGGGCTCGTCACCCGTCAGCGCGGATACAGATCTCACCGTATGCGGCTCAATTGCTGGCCGTCAGCTCGAGTACAGGTCTCACCGTACTCGGCTCAATCACTAGCCGTCAGCTCAAGTACAGGTCTCACCGTACTCGGCTCAACTCACACTCTAGTTGCTGTGAAAGACTCGTCGCCAATCACAGACCCTTGGAGTGTACTCGATGATACTACGGAGGACTCGTCGCCCGTCAGCACGAGCACAGATCTCACCGTACTCGGCTCTCGCCGAGTATCGACAGCTCGAATACAGTGTCCCATACCACCGTATTCGGCTCACGAGTTGGTTGCGCAATGGTCACTACGGGGAGGCACATGGCCCCAGCGTAGGCCGACAGCTCGACCACGGTGTCCCATACCACCATGCCCGGCTCATGCGTCTTAGCGGATCGAGGTACCATGGTTAAAAAGGTTTCACTGGTAAGTTTGGTACCCTAGGTTCAAGCAGTAGCGTCCAAACAGGGTGAACATGCATAAGGCAGATCGGGTTACTTGACGAGCTCGACTAGCACGATCGCCCGTTGAGCTGCACGACATGAAGTGCATAAACAACTTCGTGTGGCCTAGCCACTGCCGACAGGCAACGCACGACTCGAGTTCGTCGAACACATCCCACGTGCAAATGAATCTCAGCCACGAGTTCAATCTCGTTACCGATTGCCTGGGCCATAATCATAGCCCCAAACACAATCAATGCAGATAAATAAAGCAGTAATGGATCAGGATTCAACTCATACAATCAAGTCTGGTATTATCCGTTTAGGGCTGCCAGGGCTGTTGCACGCACTCGTTGCTCCGCTCCCCCATCACCCATGACGGATCATACAACGTAAATATAAATTTAAACATATGCATTACATAGTTAAAATCATAAAACAGTTGAGCATGTTATGAATCACAACACAAGCATGAGTTTGTACATGTTCAATTCCTAATCACACAACTATCAAAGGAGATCATACACATAGTTAAAAGAGGTTGAGAATCATATCTCAACACCCTTATACTTTACAATTTGCTAACTACTACTCATTCAGACATTTCAAGAAACACTTAAACAAACATACATCAACATACACACATATGTCGATCACATAGGCATTAGGCCAAATCCTTTCACTGGGAGTTGCCCCAATCATAACACGCCGCGTACACCCACGACGGATAGTCATGGCAAGCAGGAATCCAAGTTCCATATCCATTCAGTCATTTCCACAAACACTTGGGCCACACATTTTAGCATATATAGTGTATAATGGCCGTGGCGTGATTTAGGGCAAATCCTTTCGTCAAAGGGGGTATCGCCAATATAACAATCATGAATCCA
This sequence comes from Magnolia officinalis, assembly GCA_021015155.1. Lineage (NCBI taxonomy): Eukaryota > Viridiplantae > Streptophyta > Magnoliopsida > Magnoliales > Magnoliaceae > Magnolia > Magnolia officinalis. The sequence goes on from JAJHSJ010000008.1 coordinate 34,406,688, forward strand.
TGACAATTAGTCATGGCGAGCATGAATGAGAATTCCATACTCATTCAGCCATTTCCACAAACACTTAGAATACACTATTACAACATACATGGTGTATGTTAGTAAAACATGTATTAGGGTTATCCTTTAGCCAAGCTAGTATTTTATCCATGTATAATATATTACTACGCAAATAATCATATATACATTACATCTCTCCAAAATTTATATACGTATACAGTATTTCTAGAATACACAATTTCAACATACGTAGCATTTACAAGTGAACATGTATTACGGCGATTCCTTTCGCCAAACAAGTATTTTATCCATATATAGTATAATCATACATTAAATAAACATGTCAAACACTTCTCCAAAAAAATACGTATACGGTATTTCTACGTATATCTAGAGTATGTGAAATTCCATATTCTACAATGTTAATCGAAAGGAAACGGAAAGCACTTTGTACATGTGCAATTGCATGCAGATCATGAATCTATCATTATCTGACATTGAAAGCGTTGAAAAACGTAACCTATACACCTAAAGTCCGCACCTTTTGTCGTAGAATCGTAACGGAGTTGATAGGTTTGCTAAGCTTCCGTATACGGCAACTTGGCGACCTATAGAACGAAATAGGTTAGCTACTTCACAACCTACAACAGTCTAAACCCCAAAACAGATTAGGGTTAGGGTTTCTTACCTAGAAACGACGCCGGAAACGCCGGAAAAGCGTCAAGAAGGATGCGGTGAGCATGGATGCAGCAGGGAAGGACGGCAGGGAGATTCTCCCACTTCTCCTCACTTTCTCTCTCTTTTTTCCTCTCTCAAATCCAAATTCGTATGGCTGGAATGGGAGAGGGTTTAAGGTCCTTATAGCCTCAAAACTCACCGAAATAGACTCCTGTTCAAAGGTTACTGCTAATATAGGTATTTCGTCACTTTTCCAGCTCAAAAGAGAGTTTCTGGTGGCCCTCCTTGAGCCAAACGTCAGACTTAAGCTCACCACACATGGATCTATGAGGGATTACGTTTTCGACTCGATCGGATTCCCAGATCGCACGTGGCGGGCCACTTTCAGTTCAACGGTCAGTGGGCCACGATCCGAAATTCCAAGTACATGTAAATGTTCCTGAAATTTTTCCTGATCCGAGGGTGTAATTTGGTCTGATTCTGACGGTCTGGTTGCTTAATACTGATGCGCAAGCGAAAGGTGCCAGATCACTATTCCAGATATTTTATTTCAAAAGGAATAGTGTTTTTCACACACCCCTCGCTCCGGATCGAAATAAATGACCGTGGGACATCGGTCGGAGCTGATTTTTGAGATGATTGTCAAGCCCAGTGGGGCGGTCCTGGTTCCTTAGCTTCGTGTTAATCGGACTCCCGATGTGCGATCTAGACCTCATACGAAGTTTTTCAGTTTCAGTCCCGAGAGCAGACGGGTAATGAGTTCGGTTCTAAACTTTAGGGTAACCTAGAGTCACATGTTTTACAAGTTTTGGGTCTTGCAGATCGTATTTAAAGCGATCCCAACGGATTTCATGGCTAATCGAGTTTGCACTTAGTTAACTTTGTTAAATTTCTAAAGGATTTAATCCTAATTGTTTTCTGGTTGAGATGGTACTTAGGCCTTTGTAGTTTGTATATAAAGTGATCCAAGTTTTACTACTTAGCTAGTTTAAGTTAGTGTCTAGGGCGAAAGTGCTTTGAAAAATTGAAAGCACAAGGTAGTAAAGGGGTGGGATTTGTGAAGGAAATGGGTTCAGGAGCGATTTTAGACTGTGGGATTTAGTTTTGACAAGTTGATAAGGTCTTAGGATTGACCCATTGCCCTAGAACGTCTAATCCCAGGTTGGCAAAAATCCGGGATGTTACAATCTACCCCCCTAAAACAAAATTTCGTCCCTGAAATTGGCTAAGGGTAATAAGGGAAAATTTCTATTATTTCATTTGCCTAATGACTTATTGATTTCAAGTTTCTACGCGTGGTAGGGTATATACCAGCTGGTTCATTTTAGTCTACCCCCCTTAAAACTTAGTTGTTTATCCATTGTTCATACCCTAATGGTTTGCTACAATTTATTTCTTTACCTATTTGGAGTCTCGACGACAATTCCCACAATTTAGAGTAAGATAACTGTTTTCATTGTTTGACCAACACGGAGAGACGGTAATAGTGGGCTCGATCCCGATACATCGATCATCTACCGGGCCAGGGTAGGAAGCTCATCGTATCCCTTCCGAATCCTGGTGGATCCTGGTCGTCCGCTCATCAGCAGAGAGTCCATCGGTAGTCGCCCAGGATTGAGAATTGGGTCAAGCCGCGAATGTTTCGCAGTTGTATATTTCAGTAACTCCGTAGTCCGATCATCTCTAAGAGTAGGGAATGCCCATCATTGAAAGGCTCAAATTGTTTATTCTAAGGTTGCCCTTTAGGTCTTAGTCTAAGAGAGTCCTCATTATTATCTATGTCCAAGGAAATGGTGAATCAAATCTTACTAGAGATCATCCTAAAACGGTTCCTTATAGTAGAACTTGCTAGGGCTTCTATAATGCTCGTACTCAACGAGCACCGTTTCGATCCTGGGCCAGTGGGGTAGGGTCCACCGCGTTTTCGCTGCGCCACCCCAGATCAAAGAGGCATATCAGGTGACCTAACTAGATTGGGCTCATAATGTTCTACCCCCCTTAAAATTTATTTTCACCCTCGAGGCTCAAGAGCTATGCCCTGATCCGTATGTCGGAACAAGGTGTAATTTATAACCTATCCTTGACATGAAATGGGAAACATTGGTCTGCCTTTCATCGACGATGTGTACGATGGCATTGATACCTATGGGTATCGAGAGGATTCAACAAAGGAACGGGGTCTCGTTCTAACCTATTCAAGCCAACTAACTACGTCCATCACTAATTATCTTAGTATTGTTAGTCGTTTATATTTCTTAGTCTAGTCAGCAGCCTAGGCTCAACGTATGCGTAGCGGTAATCCACTAGTTGTGATTTAAAGTCTATGCCTCTATGCTAGATGATTTCACTTCATTCCCAATACAAGGAAGGGTTTTATTACTTAGGGTTAAAGTTGTCTAATTAGAATTGAGTTGCCTGTAGTTGAATTTAACTACGCCCGAGCATTTCACATATGCTCAAACCAACTGAGGGGGTTCTGGTTGGATTGCCTATATCGTCAGGTCTGTCAAAGCACTGCTCTAGGGCCAAACTCTATGGGCCATATTTGTCAAACAACCATTTACTCTAAAAGCTTAAGCTATCAGAGTGTGGTGGGTTAATGTATATCAAGGGACTTTATCACTTCAACACTATTAGGCCAGTGGTCTTAAGTTGTATTGAATGGGACCGCATTACTAGTCCTACCTCGGGATTGGGAGTGACATGGTTGGTAGGTGGGTGGGTGGATAAAAATTAATTTTATAGGCTTTGGAAAATGAGCCATGTGTTGGAAAGTGTGAGATGGGATTTCCAATCCCAGGAATCGGAACTCCTAAGTGTAAGAGGAACAACCTAGGGTATACTCTTTATTGCATACATTCCAACATGGTAGTAGAAAACATGGGATACAACCAACCTAGGGCCATACCTTACACATACATTTATTGTTACCTTTTATCCACCCTAAACTCTCCTAATGCAATTGGCCGGACGGGCCCTAAACGTCCTCAAATATCTAAAATATTCTACCAACAACTACAATCATCAACATGAAATCATAAGCACCCTAAGATAGTAGCCCATGCGAACTACGAGGCAGCAGTATGGATGATTAGACATCCAAGAGAATGGCCGTACATATTCGGGTAGAGCCATGGAAAAGCGAATGAAAAGTGATGGAGAGAGAGAAAAGGGCTGGAGGTTTGGTTCTCCATAGATGTGAGCCTCAACAGATGTTGTAAAGGCCCCAAAGACAGCGAATGGAGAAGGAAATTGGAAAGTAGGATGGCTTAGGAGCTTACACGATTTTAGAGCTTCAAGGGGGCGTGTAGGCGTCCAAATGAGAGAAAACGAGAGGGTAAAGGTAGGTGCGGCTGTAAACGATGGAGTGATGTAAGGTTGGACAGGAAATACGAAATGGGCGATTGGAGTGGAGGTTTGAGAGAGAAATAGCAAGAATAGGAGGAAAAGAGAGATGGGAGGGGCGTTTGAGAGAGAGGGGGCTTCCAGACCTAAAAATCCTAAACAAATGCCAAAATGGCACGTGCCAGGGGGTAGGGGGGGTCAGGCCGACCAACCTCATGGCCGGAATCTCGCCGGAAAAGCATCCCAGCCTCGGTCCGCCGCCCAAGCCGCGGCGCCGCCGCGCCGGACTTGGCCGGAGCCGCGCCGCCTCCGGTGGGGTGTATTCACCAAGGTCCCAAGGTGCCAAATGCACCCTGGTTCGACCCGGGGCTTAGTGTATTAACGTGGAGGGGCCCCGACTCCGATTCGCTCCATTTGGGTATTTCGGGACAACTAGACATTCTTGCAATCCGGGATGAGTTATCTGACGTAAAATATATGAATTTGGGGTAGAACGAGCTAATGAAGCCAACCAATCCCACTATGCCGGGTTGTGCAGCCCAAAATTGCGAGAAAACCCTCCGATTGACGGTCATTTCCCCGTTTCAATTTTGTTTTGCTAAAAATGGTAGTTTTAGTTTAATTACTCTTCATCGTTGGGCTTTAGGAGTTGTGCGCCTCGTGTAAAGAGCTTAGAATAATTAGGAGAACGGTTTAGTGAAATCAAATAGGACACTTACTAGTTTTGGCTGAAAGTCTTGCGCACTTAGTAGACATCACGACCCTATAGTAAGTCGCGAAATTTAGAAGTTTTAGTTGTAGTTTGTTCCTGATTTCTTTCCCATTACCTGGTATCCTTGTTTAAAGGGTTATGAACTTATTATTTTTTTTTTTAGTCATTCATTAATCAGTTTCGAATTTATTAGAATTTATTTCTATTTTCTGCTTTCTCCTCTTGTAGATTCGAGAAGTCTCTGGGAGGAGTCCAGAGAAGCTCCAAGGATTCGAAGTAGTTATCCTCATCACGTTTATCACACATTTTCTGATTCTCCATGATTGGGATGAGGTGGATTGTGATCTAGACCCTTCACTAGACAACCTAGAAATATTTTAAGGTCGACCCGTGCGACCATGGTTGAATACAGACTCGATTTCGGCGTTCGTTTTCAGTGAATTAGCCGTTGGACTGAACAGGGATGCCTAAGACTGTTTCTACATTCCGTCGCTCCCTCCTAAGTCAGAGTGCGTCAGAGTGCGTAGTGTGACCATAACCCAGGTCCGGTTTAATCAAAATCATGCTCTGATACCATCTTGTAACGCCCTGAAAATCGGGGGTCGAGCATAAACTCAACTCCCGAGTTCCAGAACATCACTTATGCAACAAAATGAATGATGATTGGATGTTGACTGTATTCGTGCATTGAACATGAGTGAGATTAAGCCAAAACAGCATATCATACTCCAGAGACAGTTAAATTTGCAAGCGGAAGACTGTGATAGATAGATAAAATAGATAACCTATGATGAGTCTCCAGAGTGTGATAACATTACCAGGTTAAATAAATACAAGTGCAGTTCTAGAATATACCAAATGTGAGGAAGTGTAATGCCTCCTATCCCATGTACCATAGCCCCGTCAATACAATATCAGGTCTTCATTGACCTGCCAGAGAGATACAGATAGGAGAACTCCTCCTATCATCATAGAAGTAGTCCGGCTCTGCTTCACAAGCATCGCCACCACCTGAAACTCAACAAATCTGGTGGGTGTTCGGAACACCGTCCCGTAACGTGGGAGTGAGTGATCAACTCAGTGGAACAGTAAAGCATAGGTTAACATGTTATCAATTCAATCAAGCAGTAATGATAAAGCAGTACAAATCAAACAATTCTAACTACTCTTATTAAATGCAAGAATGAAATGACATGATGCTGTATGCCCTTGCCAAACCACCCTCAAGCGACATCATCTTACGTTCGCGAATGCTTACTCCCTCAGTGCGCCACATCTACAAAGCACATGCGGTGCGATGATGCTCATGATTACCAAGTTTTTATTAGTCCATTTCAAACAGCAGTATTGGGAAACTAAGGTACCTCCCTTGTATCATTCCCAAACATGATCCATTCTAGGGTCGTCAATCCTAGTTATTCTCATACGATATTATGGTTTGAGAGCGTAGTGAAGGCATCGCAAAGGGCTCGTCACCCGTCAGCGCGGATACAGATCTCACCGTATGCGGCTCAATTGCTGGCCGTCAGCTCGAGTACAGGTCTCACCGTACTCGGCTCAATCACTAGCCGTCAGCTCGAGTACAGGTCTCACCGTACTCGGCTCAACTCACACTCTAGTTGCTGTGAAAGACTCGTCGCCAATCACAGACCCTTGGAGTGTACTCGATGATACTACGGAGGACTCGTCGCCCGTCAGCACGAGCACAGATCTCACCGTACTCGGCTCTCGCCGAGTATCGACAGCTCGAATACAGTGTCCCATACCACCGTATTCGGCTCACGAGTTTGGTTGCGCAATGGTCACTACGGGGAGGCACATGGCCCCAGCGTAGGCCGACAGCTCGACCACGGTGTCCCATACCACCATGCCCGGCTCATGCGTCTTAGCGGATCGAGGTACCATGGTTAAAAAGGGGTTTCACTGGTAAGTTTGGTACCCTAGGTTCAAGCAGTAGCGTCCAAACAGGGTGAACATGCATAAGGCAGATCGGGTTACTTGACGAGCTCGACTAGCACGATCGCCCGTTGAGCTGCACGACATGAAGTGCATAAACAACTTCGTGTGGCCTAGCCACTGCCGACAGGCAACGCACGACTCGAGTTCGTCGAACACATCCCACGTGGCAAATGAATCTCAGCCACGAGTTCAATCTCGTTACCGATTGCCTGGGCCATAATCATAGCCCCAAACACAATCAATTGCAGATAAATAAAGCAGTAATGGATCAAGATTCAAATCATACAATCAAGGTCTGGTATTATCCGTTTAGGGCTGCCAGGGCTGTTGCACGCACTCGTTGCTCCGCTCCCCCATCACCCATGACGGATCATACAACGTAAATATAAATTTAAACATATGCATTACATAGTTAAAATCATAAAACAGTTGAGCATGTTATGAATCACAACACAAGCATGAGTTTGTACATGTTCAATTCCTAATCACACAACTATCAAAGGAGATCATACACATAGTTAAAAGAGGTTGAGAATCATATCTCAACACCCTTATACTTTACAATTTGCTAACTACTACTCATTCAGACATTTCAAGAAACACTTAAACAAACATACATCAACATACACGACATATGTCGATCACATAGGCATTAGGCCAAATCCTTTCACTAGGGAGTTGCCCCAATCATAACACGCGTACACCCACGACGGATAGTCATGGCAAGCAGGAATCCAAGTTCCATATCCATTCAGTCATTTCCACAAACACTTGGGCCACACATTTTAGCATATATAGTGTATACTGGCCGTGGCGTGATTTAGGGCAAATCCTTTCGTCAAAGGGGGTATCGCCAATATAACAATCATGAATCCATGACAATTAGTCATGGCGAGCATGAATGAGAATTCCATACTCATTCAGCCATTTCCACAAACACTTAGAATACACTATTACAACATACATGGTGTATGTTAGTAAAACATGTATTAGGGTTATCCTTTAGCCAAGCTAGTATTTTATCCATGTATAATATATTACTACAGCAAATAATCATGATACATACATCTCCAAAATTTATACGTATACAGTATTTCTAGAATACACAATTTCAACATACGTAGCATTTACAAGTGAACATGTATTACGGCGATTCCTTTCGCCAAACAAGTATTTTATCCATATATAGTATAATCATACATTAAATAAACATGTCAAACACTTCTCCAAAAAAATACGTATACGGTATTTCTACGTATATCTAGAGTATGTGAAATTCCATATTCTACAATGTTAATCGAAACAGGAAACGGAAAGCACTTTGTACATGTGCAATTGCATGCAGATCATGAATCTATCATTATCTGACATTGAAAGCGTTGAAAAACGTAACCTATACACCTAAAGTCCGCACCTTTTGTCGTAGAATCGTAACGGAGTTGATAGGTTTGCTAAGCTTCCGTATACGGCAACTAGGCGACCTATAGAACGAAATAGGTTAGCTACTTTCACAACCTACAACAGTCTAAACCCCAAAACAGATTAGGGTTAGGGTTTCTTACCTAGAAACGACGCCGGAAACGCCGGAAAAGCGTCAAGAAGGATGCGGTGGAGCATGGATAGCAGCAGGGAAGGACGGCAGGGAGATTCTCCCACTTCTCCCTCACTTTCTCTCTCTTTTCCCTCTCTCAAATCCAAATTCGTATGGCTGGATGGGAGAGGGTTTAAGGTCCTTATATAGCCTCAAAACTCACCGAAATAGACTCCTGTTCAAAGGTTACTGCTAATATAGGTATTTCGTCACTTTTCCAGCTCAAAAGAGAGGTTCTGGTGGCCCTCCTTGAGCCAAACGTCAGACTTAAGCTCACCACACATGGATCTATGAGGGATTACGTTTTTGACTCGAACGGATTCCCAGATCGCACGTGGCGGGCCACTTTCAGTTCAACGGTCAGTGGGCCACGATCCGAAATTCCAAGTACATGTAAATGTTCCTGAAATTTTTCCTGATCCGAGGGTGTAATTTGGTCTGATTCTGACGGTCTGGTTGCTTAATACTGATGCGCAAGCGAAAGGTGCCAGATCACTATTCCAGATATTTTATTTTCAAAAGGAATAGTGTTTTTCACACACCCTCGCTCCGGATCGAAATAAATGACCGTGGGACATCGGTCGGAGCTGATTTTTGAGATGATTGTCAAGCCCAGTGGGGCGGTCCTGGTTCCTTAGCTTCGTGTTAATCGGACTCCCGATGTGCGATCTAGACCTCATACGAAGTTTCGTTTCAGTCCCGAGAGCAGACGGGTAATGAGTTCGGTTCTAAACTTTAGGGTAACCTAGAGTCACATGTTTTACAAGTTTTGGGTCTTGCAGATCGTATTTAAAGCGATCCCAACGGATTTCATGGCTAGTCGAGTTTGCACTTAGTTAACTTTGTTAAATTTCTAAAGGATTTAATCCTAATTGTTTTCTGGTTGAGATGGTACTTAGGCCTTTGTAGTTTGTATATAAAGTGATCCAAGTTTTACTACTTAGCTAGTTTAAGTTAGTGTCTAGGGCGAAAGTGCTTTGAAAAATTGAAAGCACAAGGTAGTAAAGGGGTGGGATTTGTGAAGGAAATGGGTTCAGGAGCGATTTTAGACTGTGGGATTTAGTTTTGACAAGTTGATAAGGTCTTAGGATCGACCCATTGCCCTAGAACGTCTAATCCCAGGTTGGCAAAAATCCGGGATGTTACATCAACTCAGTTGAACAATAAAGCAAAGGTTAGCATGTTATCAATTCAATAAGTAGTAATGATAAAGCAGTAAATCACACATCCCTAAGTACTCTTGTTAATGCAAGAATGGTATGAATGTATGATGCATGCCCTTGCCTGCGCTCCCTCAGTGACTTCATCTCACGTTCGCACATGAACAACACTGCCTCAGTGCTTGACCTGCTACGCCTAAATGCACGCGTAATGCGGTGCATGCATATGATTACCAAGTTCTTATTAGTCCTTTTCATCTAACAGGGTTGAGAAACTAAGTTACCTCCCTTATATAATACCCAAACAATGATCCATTCTAGGGTCGTCAGTCCTAGTAAATCACATACGATAAAAAATTGTAGGTCACTACTGAAAAGGCCTAGCTATATGTCCTAGAGGGGGGGTGAATAGGACAATGTCAAATAAAACTTATAATAGCGGAATTAAAAAGAATATGATAGCCAAAGTAAATCATAATGCAGGAAAGTAAAACAACCTCAAAATTTAGATCTTGAGAGGTTGATACAAATGTTGTTCTAAGGACAACCTTTCACCAAAAACCAGAGTTTATGGTAGGACAACCTTATTTCTAGAAAGATCTTTGTATCAAATCTCAAACCAAAGAGGAATACAGAAATATATACAAACTGAATTGAAATAAATTGTAATCACAAATGTATTGTTCTAGGGACAGCCATACACCATAAAAATGGCAGGGCAACCTTGCTGGAACAACTTTTAAAGGAAATTGAATATCAAGCTGATAAGGAATAGCAGAAAATAAATTCTAAACTATTACAAAATTCTCACAATGCTTGAATTAAATGATTACAACATTCACCACCATACATACATCCCACAAAGAATAATTAAAGATTAGAAGTATAAATCATTCAACTACAACACAAGGGATTATAGTGGTTCGCCTGTGTGTTCACCAACTGTTAAACAACAGCCACACAGAATGCTACTCCACTCCTAATATCCTCACTCAGGGGATATTAGCGTTCACTAACAAAATAGGTTTTCCCAGGTTCACCCAAAACCTTTACAATTGTGTCTTTGTCTGTGGGCTTACACAATTAAAAAAACCCCACTTCTGAGTTTTCCTGACTCTCCTCAGATAACCAATACAACAAGATTTTTCTGGCAAATCTTGAAAGAAACTAAAACAGAAAGGAATTTATAATTAAGTGTAAAATACCTGATTGTCTCCTTCGTTGTAGCAGCCCGGTAGAACCAAGTCAGAGTAGATGATTGAATGTCCAAGTTCAATGTCCAGTACTCAATTACAATGGTTCTAATTCTAATAGATTTTAAATTAAACCAAGTAGGGCTTGCCTTAATTGATTTTGATTCCAAAGAAAGGGAATAACAATTCCGCTTATCAAATTAGATTGGAATAGCAGAAACAAAATCAATTAAATAAAGCTAAGGAAAGAGAATATTAAATAAGCATACTTAGCTTAGATGGAGCACAGATTATCTCTCAGAAGTTCGACAAAGATTGGCTTGAATGGATTAATTAATTCGATGATTTCTTTTGAGATTCATGCTCTATTTATAGGTGAGCAGATCGCGTCTTCGACTGGTCTAGAGAGCTCTTCGACTAATCGAAGTAATAACAAATATTTAAAAAATCAGGCACGATAAGCTTTGACCATTCTACGACTGGTCGAAGGTCTCCTTCGACTGGTCGAAGAACTTAAAATTCATCGCTAGACTTTGAGTCGAAGACTTTCGACTGGTCGAAGATGCAGTCGACATTGTTCCTTCGACTGGTCGAACAGATTCCTGGACTAGTCGAAACCTAACAGAAATTATCCGATTTTTGTAACAAACTCACGACTGATCGAGGAATTTCTTAGACTGGTCGAAGCAACTCTAGGACTAGTTGAAGAAGGCCTAGGACTAGTCGAAGAACAGACCAAACTTATGTAAAACAAACATCTGACTTATGTATCCAAAGTGACCTATTTCTAAGGTCAACCTAAGGTCAGTCAAACCTCAACCATGAAGTAAGGACATTGAAACATTAGGAACTAGTGACCTTAAAGTATGAGCGTTGAAGTCTTGATGTAATTCAATCTTGAAATCTTGATGTAGCTCAATCTTGAAATCTTGATGTAGCTCAACCTTGAAAGTGTCTTGAGTTCTTTACGAACTGCCTTGTACTCTTCTTGAAGTCTTGTATTCTTGAGTCAAGGTTGATCTTTGTACTTGTGAGCTTTGCTTGTTCATGAATGTTGATCTTTGAGAGAGCTTCACTTATGCAAGTTATATAACAGTGATTTTGGCACCACAAATTTGACAACAAACAGGGATATAAACTATAGCACTTACAACTACCAACAATGCCCTACCAACTGACAGTCTGTTTTCAAAGGCTCGTCGCCAACCCGACTGGTTACCACAGCCAGGCTGCACCGGGGTAGGCCTATTTCATACTCTAGTGCTACGGAAAGGCTCGTCGCCTCTACGCAGGCTTAGAGTATGCTCGAGGTCACTACAAATGGCTCGTCACCAAATCATTGTAGGCCTACAGCTCGAATACAGTGTCCCATACCACAGTATTCGGCTCACGAGTCTGGGTTGCTCACTGGTCCCTACGGGGAGGCTCGTCGCCCCAGCGTAGGCCGACAGCTCGACCACGGTGTCCCATACCACCATGCCCGGCTCATGAGTCTTAGCGGATCGAGGTACCAAGGTTAATAGGGATTTCACTGGTGAGTTTGGTACCCTAGGTTCAAGCAGTAGTGTCCAAACATGGTTAACATACATCGGGCCAATCGGGTTATCTGACGAGCTCGACTAGTACGAGCGCACGTTGAGTTGATCGACTTGAAGTGCGTAAGCACTCCGTGTGGCTTAACCATTGTCAACATCCCAAGTACGGTTCGGATTCATCGACCACATCTTGTGTAACGAACCAACTTCAGCCACCTGTTCGAAGCCTGTTATCGATTGCCTGGACTATGCAATAGCCCCAATCACATTCAATTACTAAAATAGCCTAGAAGATAGTTAAAGCAGTTATGGATCAAGATTTCAAATCATACAATCAAAGGTCCGATATTGTCCGTTTTAGGGTTGCCAGGGCTATTACACAGAATCGTTACACCACTCCCCCATCACCCTTCACGGCTTTATTCTTACATTTTATGGAATACAACATAAACATAGATTTAGATATATGCATTACATAGATAAACAAACACTATAAGATACGGTACATGAAGGAAAGCAAACACATAGTTAGAGTTGGGAATCATATCTCAACACCCAATTAGAGAATAATTTATAAGCACTTACTCATACAGACATTTTTACATACACTTAGTTTGCACGTAACATCATACATGGTATGTAGTAGTTAGAATACATATTAGGGCAAGTCCTTTCGTCAAAGGATTGCCGCCTATACAACAATCACATATCCACGACGGTTAGTCGTGACGTAGACTAATGCATAGTTTATACTCACTTAGACATTTTCACAAACATTTAGGCTACAACTTGTACATGCACGACGTATGTTAATATAACAGGTATTAAGCTAATCTGTTCACCCAGAAGTTGTACACATGCATCTAGCATACATAGATAGTAATTAATCATGACAAGCACAAATCTGTATTTCATACATATACGGTATTTGTAACATCCTGAATTTTTGCCAACCTAGAATTAGACGTCTTTAGGCAATGGGTCGCTCCTAACACCTTATTAACTTGTCAGAACCCATCCCATATTCTAAAAATCACTTTTTAACCCATTTCCTTCACAAAGCTCACCTTTCACCACCTTGTTCTTTAAAATTTTCAAAGTACTTTCACATTAGACACTATCTTAAAAGTTTAGGTGATGAAGAACAATACTTAAACTAAACATTACTGTAAATAGTAAATACATAAATAAAATGGGCTTTTAACCATTACCCTTATTGAATCTCACAAAATGAATAGGTTATTTGGAACATCAGCCTCTCCTGCCCTAGGATCTTCTTCTGTTGTAATTAGGGTGTGCTTTTGTAAGTATTAATAACTTGGATCACTGTATGTACAAACTACAAAGGCCTAACTACCACCTCAGACAGAAATCTTACAGGACTAAATCCTTTAGAAATTAGGCGAGAATTAGCTAGTGTTAAACTAGAGTACCTGTGAAATTAGCACCAATCACTTTAAATACGATCTGCAAGACTCAAAACTTGTGGAATCATTAACGCTAGGTTACCCTATAATCTAAGACCAATCTCATTACCCAGTTGCTCTCGGGAGCACATTGAAACTCCATATCGGATCTGGACCGCACGTCGAAAGTCCGATGACCATGAGACTAAGCGCGTAGGACTGCCTTACTAGACTTGACAACCATCTCGGAAATCAACTCCAGATAATATCCCAGGGCTATTCACTTGAGCACGGAGTGAAGAGTGTGAGAAAACCTGGTTTTCTTTAGAAATTAAATCAAATTTAAGTAATCTGAGACTTGATGTTTGTGGGCCAAATATAAGCAATCAGACTAGTGGAATCTAACCTAAATACACCCTCGGATCAGGAAACATTTCCCATACATGTCTGTGTATTTGTAACCCTGATCGAGTTTCAGTGACCGTTGAACTGAAACTGGTCCGCAACGTGTGATCTGAGAACCCGACTGGAACGAAAGCTTAACTCGACCTAGATCCATAGTCAGTGAACTTAGGTCCGACCTTTGGCTCAAGGGGGGGCTCCAGAAGTGCTCCGTTGAGTTGGAACAGACCCGCTTTGGACATAACCTAAGTATACCTTGATCTTGAGTCTAATTTGGTGAGTTTTTAGCCTATATAAGGACCTTAAACCCTCTCTCATACCTCCCATACGAATTTGAGAGAAACCCTAGGAGAGAGGAGAGAAAAGAGAGAGAAAGTGTGAGAAGAGTGAGAGATTCTTCCTGATACTCTACCCTGCCGATCTACATGCTTAACCATCACTTTCCAATCGCTATCCCAGCGATTCCGGCTTTGTTCTTAGGTAAGAAAAACCTAACCCTAATCTATTCTAGGGTTTCAATTGCTACAAGTAGCAAAGTAGCTGACTTAAATCGTGCTACAGGTTGATAGACCGTCGTAGAAGAAGACTTAGCATTTCTAACAAATTGTGACGCTTCTAAGGCATAAGGTGCGGACTTTAAACGTATAAGTTACAGTTTTCAAGGCTTTCAATGTCAGATAATGATATATTACTGACGTGGATGCTATTGCACATGTACAAAATGTTGTCCGTTTCATTTTTCAGATATACGTTAATTATGTTGAATATATTGTATTCCTCGTATTTGTAGAAAATACTGTATATGTATGAAAAACGGATTTGTGGTTGCCATGATTAATTGCTGTCTATGTATGCTAGATGCATGTGTATCAACTTCTAGGTGAACGGATTAGCCCTAATGCATGTTTTATCAACATACGTTGCGTATGTAATATTGTGTAGCCTAAGTGTTTGTTGAAGTGCCTGAATGAATATGGATTCATGATTTGTGCCTGCCATGATTGAAGTGTACTAGACAACCCCTTAACGAAAGGATTTGCCCTAACTCACGCCACGACCAATATACGCTATATCTGTTAAAGCGTGTAGCCCAAGCGTTTGTGGAAACGAATGAATGAATATGGAACTTGGATTCATGCTTGCCATGACAATCCGTCATGGGTGCACGCGTGTTATAAATGGGGCAACTCCCTAGTGAAAGGATTTGGCCTAATACCTATGTGATCAACATACGTCATGTATGTTAATGTATGTAGCCTAAAGTGTTTTGTTAAAATGTCTGAAGGAGTAAATAGTAGCAAATTGTAATGTATAAGGGTGTTGAGATATGTTTCTCAACTCCTTTAACTATGTGTATGCTTTCGTCCATGAACCGTAGATTACGGTGTCTGTTTATCTATGTAATGCATATGTATAATTCCATGTTTAAGTTGTATTCCATAAGAGCCGTGAAGGGTGATGGGGGAGTGGTGTAACGATTCCGTGTAACAGCCCTGGCAGCCCTAAAGCGGATAATATCAGACCTTTGATTGTATCATTTGAAATCTTGATTAATTACTGCTTAACTGTCTTTTAGGATATTTTGTTGTAATTGAATGTGATTGGGGCTATTGTATAGTTCAGGCAATCGGTAACAGGCTTTGAGTTCGTGGCTGAGATTTATTCACCACGTAAGACGTGTTTGACGAACCCAAGTAGTACTTCGGTTGCCGACAGTGGTTAGGCCACGCGAAGGGCTTGTGCACTTCATGTCGTTCAACTTGTCGTACGCTCGTACCAGTCGAGCTCGTCAAGTAACCCAATTTGTCTAATGTACCATGTTTGCACCACTGTTTGGACGCTACTGCTTGAACCTAAGATACAAAACTTACCAGTGTAACCCCGTTAACCTTGGTATCTCGATCCGTTAAGACTCATGAGCCAGACATGGTGGTATGGGACACCGTGGTCGAGCTGTTGGCCTACGCTGGGGCGATGTGCCTCCCCGTAGTGACCAGTGAGCAACCCAGACTCGTGAGCCGAATACGGTGGTATGGGACACTATATTCGAGCTGTTGGCCTACACCCGTTTTGATGGGTGATGGGGGAGTGGTGTAACGAGTGCGTGTAACAGCCCTGACAGCCCTAACCGTGCCAGGTGTAGTTACCACGAGCATACTCTGAATCTGCGGTGAGGCGACGAGTCTTCCCGTAGTAACATAGTATAAACTAGGCCTGTATTGATAAGGTGATGGGGGAGCGATGCAACGAGTATGTGTAACAGCCCTGGCAGCCCTTTACAGCGACCTAGAACCGTATCATAGTATGAGATTATCTAGGAGTGACGACCCTAGACAGGATCCTTGTTTGGGAATGATATAAGGGAGGTACCTTAGTTTCCCAAATCCTGCTGTATGAAAAGGACTAATAACAACTCGGTAATCATGTTCATATCGCACTGCATGTGCCTGAAAGATGTGGAGCACTGAGGGATGAAAGCATGCCGCAGATGTAAGATGATGTCGCACGAGGGAGTATGTTGGCGAGGGCATGCATCATGACTGCATTTCATACTTGCATTAACAAGAGTATTTAGGAATGTTTGATTGTACTGCTTTATCATTACTGCTTGACTAAATTGATAACATGTTAACCTATGCTTTAATGTTCCACTGAGTTGATCACTCACTCCCACGTTACGGGACGGTGTTGTACGCACCAACCATGGGTGTATCCCATGGTTTTCGATACTATGTTTGAAATGTATGTGTAAGGTATGGTCCCTTGATTGGGTAACGATAAACGTATGTGTAAGGTATGGTCCCTAGATTGATAAATGTATGTGTAAGGTATGGTAACGATAAATGTATGTGTAAGGTATGTGTAAGGTATGGGCCCTAGGTGGATAGAATTGTAAAGGTAACGATAAATGTATGTGTAAGGTATGGTCTCTAATGTAACCGATAGTCTCGTCTTAATTGATAAATGTATGTGTAAGTTATGGTAACGATAAATGTATGTGTAAGGTATGTGTAAGGTATGGTCCCTAGGTGGATGGAATTGTAAAGGTAACGATAAATGTATGTGTAAGGTATGGTCCCTGGATTGGGTGTATCCCATGGTTTCCGATACTATGTTTGGAATGTATGCAGTTAAGCGTAAATCCCGTATTTTCCTTTCAAATTACACTTAGAAATTCATTATCCTGGGATTTGAAAATCCCATCCCACACTTTTCAACACAAGACTCATTTTCCAAAGCCAATAAAATTAATTTTTATCCCACCCACCCTCCTACCAAACATGCCATTCCCAATCCCGAAGTGAGATTAGCAATGAAGTCCCATTTAAGACAATAGGCCCTAGAGTTTTGGACCTAGAGCGGTGCTCCTAGATTTCGACAGGCCTGACTGTGTAGAAAATCCAACAAATTTACAATGTGAACCTTAGGACCCTCTTAGTTGGAATGAGCAGATGTGAAATGCTCGAGCGTCAAGTACAGACAACTCAGTTCCAATTAGACAACTTTGACCCTAAGTGATAAAACCCTTCCTTGTATTAGATATGATGTGAAATCATCTAGTGTATGAGCATAGACTTTGGACTCACCTATGGGTTTTCACTACTCCTAAATTAAGACTAGACTACCGGTTACATTAGAGAATGCCAGAGACCGATAAATGTACCTAGGTCAAATCAATATACCTCTTTGATCTGGGTGGCGCAGCGAAAGCGTGGTGGACCCTTGCCCCACTGGCCCAGGATCGAATGGAGTTGATCCAGACTATACGTAAAGACAGGTCACTAAATAGGATGAGCTACCCTATCTCGGACATAGAATGAGACGAGGATTTTCTTAGACCAAGACCTAAAGGGCAACTCGAGAAATTGGACATTTGAACCTTTCTGTGATGGGCATTCCCTAAGTTTTTAGAGTGATCGCTTTACGGAGTTACTGAAATATACAACTGCGAATCATTCGCGGCTTGACCCAATTCTCAATCCTGGGTGACTACTAATGAACTCACTGCTTGGCTGAGCAGAAGATCAGGATCTACCAGGATTCGGAAGGGATACGATGAGCTTTTTACCCTGGCCCGGTAGATGATCAATGTATCGGGATCAAGCCCACTATAACCGTCTCTCCGTGTTGGTCAAAGATTGAAAACAGCTATCTTACTCTAAGTTGTTGGGAATTGTCATCAAGACTCCAAATAGGTAAAGAAATAAATTGTAGAAAACCATCAGGATATGGGAAATGGATAAAGAAATAAGTTTTAAGGGGGGTAGACTAAAATAAACCAGGCTAGTATATACCCTACGCAATAAAACTTACGCAAAGAAATAATTAAATATTTCCTTGTTACCCTTAGGCAATTTTGGGGATGAAATTTTGTTTTAAGGGGGATAGATTGTAACATCCCGGATTTTTGCCAACCTGGAATTAGACGTCCTTAGGCAATGGGTCTATCCTAACACCTGATTAACTTCTCAAACACTCAATTCAAAGGTCTCAAATCCTTTCTTTAAACCATTTCTGGAAAAACCTTACCTTTCTTTCACAAATCTCACCTTTCACCACCTCGTTCTTTAAATCCTTCTAAGTACTTTCACATTAGACACTATCTTAAAGCTTAGGTGATGAAGAACAATACTTAAACTAAACATTACTACAAATTACCAGGTACCACCTTAGACAGAAATTACTCGGGACTAAATCCTTTAGAAATTAGGCGAGAATTAGCCAGTGTTAAACTAGAGTACCTGTGAAATTAGCACCAATCACTTTAAATACTATCTGCAGGACTCAAAACTTGTAGAATCATTGACGCTAGGTTACCCTAAAATCTAGGATCAATCTCATTACCCGGCTGCTCTCGGGAGCATCTCGAAACTCCGTATCAGATCTAGACCGCAAGTCAGAAGTCCGATTAACACGAAGTTAAGGAATTAGGACCGCCTTGTTGGGCTTGACAACCATCTCAAAAATCAAATCCAGATAGTGTCCCAGTGCAATTCGCTTGAGTCCGGAGCGAGGAGTGTGAGAAACATGAAAATAATTCCAAAATCAATAAGGATTTACGAAATCTGGCATGTGACGCTTGCTTGTCAGTATTAAGCAACCAGACCGTCAGAATCAGACCAAATTACACCCTCGGATCAGGGATATTTCCCCAAACATATCCATGTACTCAGAATCTCTGATTGAGATCCTCTGACCGTTGAAATGAAACTAGTCCGCCACCCGTGATCTGAGAACCATACTGGAACGAAAACTTAATGGTACCTAGATCCAGTGTTAGTGAGCTTAAGTCCGACCGCACACAGAAAAGGGGCCGACAGAAGTGTACCGTTGAGCTGGAACAGGCTCACTTTAGTTATAACCTAAGTATACCTTGACCATAAGTCTGTTTTGGTGTAATTTTAGGCTATATAAGGACCTTAGAACCTTCTCTCATCCAACCATATGAATTTGAGAAAAACCCTAGGAGAGAAGAGAGAAAAGAGAGAAAGTTAGAGAGTTGTGGGAGGATTCTTCCTACCCTTTTTCCTTGCCGCTACACAAGCTTCACCACTCCATTCTAATTGTTTCTTAGTGATTCCGGCTCCGTTTCTAGGTAAGAAACCCTAACCCTAAGTGATTTGGGGTTTTGATAGTTGTATGTTATGAAATAACTAACCGAAAACATGTTATAGGTTACCAAACTACCATATACTAAAGCTTAGCGAATCTATCGACTCCATTACGATTCCACGACAAAAGGTGCGGACTATAGGTGTATAGGTTATGGTTTTCAACACTTTCAATGTCAGATAATGATAGATTCATGATCTACATGTAATTGCACATGTACAAAGTGCTGTCCGTTTTTCGTTACGATTAAATACGAAGAATATGAAATTTTATGTATTCTAAGTATTCGTAGAAAGTACCGTATATGTATAAATTTTGGAAATGTGTTTGCCATGATTATTTGTTGTATGAACATATTATATATGAATATGACACTTACTTGGCGAGAGGGTTCGCCCTAATACATGTTTTTGCTAATATACACTATGTATGTTAAAATAGTGCATTCTAAGTGTTTATGAAAATGATCGAATGAATATAGAATTCGCATTCATGCTCGCCATGACTGATTGTCATGGATACATGATTGTTGTATAGGCGACACCCCTTTGACGAAAGGATTTGCCCTAAATCACGTCAAGGCCAATATACACTAAATATGATAAATTGTGTATCCCAAGTGTTTATGAAAATGTTCTAATGAATATGGAACTTGGATTCATGCTTGCCATGATTATCCGTCGTGGGTGCACGTGCGTTATCCATGGGGCAACTCCCTAGTGAAAGGATTTGGCCTTATACCTATGTGATCAACATACGTCATGTATGTTGATGTATGTAGCTTAAAGTGTTTGTTGAAATGTCCGAATGAGTAGTAGTTAGTAAATTATAATGTATAAGGGTGTTGAGATGGGATTCTCAGCTACCTTAGAGATGTATATGATTTTCCACCATGTTGCTTGTTTAAATTATCCGCTTACTTATGAAATATAGGTGTTTGTATTTTCTGTTTATATTGTGCTTTATTACATGTTTTATGACATGCTTGAATTACTTTGTTTATTCTGATTTACTCTACATGCTTCTGGTCATGGATTGATTGTGTTTGGGGCTATGATTATAGTCCAGGCAATCGGTAACGGAATTGAATTCGTGGCTGAGATTCATTTGCCATGTGAGATGTGTTCGACGAACCCGAGTCGTACTTCGGTTGGCGATAGTGGTTGGCCACACGAAGTGCTTATGCGCTTCATATCATTGAACTTGTTGTGTGGTCGAGCTAGCCGAGATCGTCAAGCAACCCGATCTGTCTTTGTATGTTCACCATGTTTGGACGCCTCTGCTTGAACCTAAGGTAACAAACTTACCATTGAAATCCCTTTAACCATGGTACCTCGATCCGCTAAGAGTCATGAGCCGGGCATGGTGGTATGAGACACCGTGGTCGAGCTATCGGCCTACGCTGGGGCCACGTGCCTCCCCGTAGTGTCCATTGAGCAACCAGACTCGTGAATCGATTATGGTGGTATGAGACACTATATTCGAGCTGTCGGCGTACACTGATTGGTGACGAGCCCTTTGTAGTGACCTCGAGTATACTCTGAAATTGCGGTGAGGCAACGAGTTTTGCCGCAGTGAATAGAGTATGAACTAGGCCTGTATCAATTTAGTGATGAACCGTTAAAAGGGTGATGGGGGAGTGGTGTAACGGTTCCGTGTAACAGCCCTGGCAGCCCTTGCAGCGACTTAGAAACACACCATCGTATGAGATTAACTAGGACTGACGACCCTAGAATGGATCATGTTTGGGAATGATACAAGGGAGGTACCTTAGTTTTCCAATCCTGCTGTTTGAAATGGACTAATAACAACTCGGTAATCATGCTCATCATCGCATTGCATGTGCCTGGAAGATGTGGAGAACTGAGGAATGAAGCATGCCGCGAACGTAAGATGGTGTTGCACGAGGGAGTATGTGGTGAGGGCATGCATCATGACTTCATTCCATACTTGCATTAACAAGAGTATTTAGAATTTTTTATTGTACTGCTTTATCATTACTGCTTGACTGAATTGATAACGTGTTAACCTATGCTTTATTATTCCACTGAGTTGATCACTCACTCCCACGTTACGGGATGGTGTTGTACACACCAACTAGACTTGTTTGAGTTTCAGATGATGGCGATGCTGCGAAGCGGAGCCGGACTCTTATGAGGATGAGGAGGATTCCTCCTTTATGCAGTTTCAGGCGGGTTTCTGTGAGCCGTGTCCTGATCGACGGGGCTTTCTGGGATATTGACTAGATGACCTTACACAACTTGGTATAATTTAAAATTGTACTTGTAAATAGTTAACCTGGTAACATTATCACACTCTGGAGACTCACCACAGTTTTTATATTTTATATATCTATCACAGTCTTCCGCTTGCAATCTCACTTGTCTCTGGAGTATGATATGCTATTTTGGCTTAATCTCATTCATGTTCAATGCACTAATACAGACAACATTCAATCATCATTCATTTTGTTGCATAAGTGATGCGTTGAAACTCAGGAGTTGAGTTTATGCTCGACCCTCGACTTTCAGGGCGTTAAAAGATGGTATCAGAGCATGATTTGGATTAAACCGGACCTGGGTTATGGTTACACGATGCACACTGACGCACTCTGACTTAGGAGGGGGCGACGGAACGTATAAACCGACTTAGGATTTTCCAAATTTGCCGAAACCGACCGAAATCGATCGCTGACATTGGGCCCGTACATACCCATGATCATGCGAAACGATCCCGAATCACTTCTAGCTCGTCAGTCGACGGGTTTGTGTCGTTCCTTAGAAATGAATGTCCTTAGTTTGTGGGTCAACCACAACACCTTACACTTAATCTCAAAGCCTAAAACCCCTTTTTAGCCAATTCCTTCAAATCTCACCCTCCACCACTATATTCTTCATTTCTTTTAAGCACATTCATAATACACGCCAATCCTAGGGTATAAATGATGAAGACAAATACCAAAACTAAAACTTACCATAAATAGGAAATAAATGGATAAAATGGGTTTTGACCCTTAACCTTTTGGAATCTAACCAAATAAATGGGTTAATTGGATAGGTTAGCTCCTCCTACCCCAAAATCATATGCTACACATCACATAAACTCATATCGGTTTGTAAATTGGCCCCAAAAATGCCTCAAATGGAGTCAGAGGCCACACTACGAAATTCGGGAGGACCCGGGAGAGACCCGGGGTACCATTGGCACCAGGGGAGGGTGGTGAACACCGCCCTACCGCGGAGGTACCGCGGCTGGTCCCGTGGAATACGGCGGAACCGCGGTCGACCGCGGTCAGGTTGGGCCGGGCTGGTCGGGCTGGTGTTGGTCATGGTCGGCCCGACCCCTAGTTACATGTGGTGCCCACCAAATTTTGTGGGGACCCCTGTTTTTGCTCCATTTTGCCCCCTCTCTCTCAAAACTCCCTCCAAGCTCTCCCTTTCCCTCAAATTTCAATTTTTCTCTCCCAAATCTCTCCCTCAATCGCCCAATCCCTCATTTTCGGCCACAACCCATCCACATCCATCGTTCACGGTAACACCTACCCTCTACCCTTTTCGTTTTCTCTCATTTGAGCTCCTACACCCCCCATTTGAAGCTCAAATTCGTGTAAGCTTTCTAACCCATCCATTTTCTTCCCTTTCCTTCTTCAAACACTACCTTTTGGGCCTTTACAATCCCTGTTAAGGCTTAAGTCCGTGGAGAACCAAAAACTCCAGCCCCGTTTCCCCTTATCCTCATTTTCCAGGGCTCTATCCGAGCTTGTACGACAATTTTCTTGGAGGCCTAATCATCCATACTGTTGTCTTGTAGTTTGCATGGGTTACCGTCTTTGGATGTTTTTGTTTTCATGTTGATGGGTGTAGTAGTTAGTAGAATGATTTAGATGTTTGAGGACGTTCAGGGCCCGTTCGGCCAAATTGCATTAGGTGAGTTTAAGGTAGATAGAATTGTAAAGGTAACGATAAATGTATGTGCAAGGTATGGTCCCTAGATTGGGTGTATCCCATGGTTTCCGATACTATGTTTGGAATGTATGCAGTTAAACGTAAATCCCGTATTTTCCTTTCAAATTACACTTAGAAATTCATTATCCTGGGATTTGAAAATCACATCTCACACTTTTCAACACAAGACCCATTTTCCAAAGCCTATAAAATTAATTTTTATCCCACCCACTCTCCTACCAAACATGTCATTCCCAATCCCGAAGTGAGATTAGCAATGCAGTCCCATTTAAGACAATAAGCCCTAGAGTTTTGGACCTAGAGCAGTGCTCGTAGATTTCGACAGGCCTGACTGTGTAGGAAATCCAACAAATTTATAATGTGAACCTTAGGACCCTCTTAGTTGGAATGAGCAGATGTGAAATGCTCGAGCGTTAAGTACAGACAACTCAGTTCCAATTAGACAACTTTGACCCTAAGTGATAAAACCCTTCCTTGTATTAGATATGATGTGAAATCATCTAGCGTATGAGCATAGACTTTGGACTCACCTATGGATTTCCACTACTCCTAAATTAAGACTAGACTACCGGTTACATTAGAGAATGCCAGAGACCAATAAATGTAGGTAGGTCAAATCAATACACCTCTTTGATCTGAGTGGTGCAGCGAAAGCGTGGTGGACCCTTGCCCCACTGGCCCAGGATCGAATGGAGTTGATCCAGACTATACGTAAAGACAGGTCACTAAATAGGATGAGCTACCCTATCTCGGACATAGAATGAGATGAGGATTTTCTTAAACCAAGACCTAAAGGGCAACCCGAGAAATAGGACATTTGAACCTTTCTGTGATGGACATTCCCTAAGTTTTTAGAGTGATCGGTCTACGGAGTTACTGAAATATACAACTACGAAGCATTCGCGGCTTGACCCAATTCTCAATCCTGAGTGACTACCAATGGACTCACTGCTTGGCCGAGCGGAAGACCAGGATCCACCAGGATTCGGAAGGGATACGATGAGCTTTCTACCCTGGTCCGGTAGATGATCGATGTATCAGGATCAAGCCCACTATAACCGTCTCTCCTTGTTGGTCAAACATTGAAAACAACTATCTTACTCTAACTTGTTAGGAATTGTCGTCAAGACTCCAAATAGGTAAAGAAATAAATTGTAGAAAACCATCCGGATATGGGAAATGGATAAAGAAATAAGTTTTAAGGGGGGTAGACTAAAATGAACCAGGCTAGTATACAACCTACGCAATAAAACTTAGGCAAAGAAATAATTAAATCTTTCCTTATTACCCTTAGGCAATTTCGGGGACGAAATTTTGTTTTAAGGGGGGTAGATTGTAACATCCCGGATTTTTGCCAACCTAGAATTAGACGTCCTTAGGCAATGGGTCTATCCTAACACCTAATTAACTTCTCAAACACTCAATTCAAAGGTCTCAAATCCTTTCTTTAAACCATTTCTGGAAAAACCTTACCTTTCCTTCACAAATCTCACCTTTCACCACCTCGTTCTTTAAATCCTTCTAAGTACTTTCACATTAGACACTATCTTAAAGTTTAGGTGATGAAGAACAATACTTAAACTAAACATTACTACAAAGGACCAGGTACCACCTTAGATAGAAATTACTCAGGACTAAATCCTTTAGAAATTAGGCGAGAATTATCCAGTGTTAAACTAGAGTACCTGTGAAATTAGCACCAATCACTTTAAATACGATCTGCAAGACTCAGAACTTGTAGAATCATTAACACTAGGTTACCCTAAAATTTAGGATCAATCTCATTACCCGGCTTCTCTCGGGACCATCTCGAAACTCCGTATCAGATTTGGACCGCACGTCGGAAGTCCGATTAACACGAAGTTAAGAAATTAGGACCGCCTTGCTGGGCTTGACAACCATCTCGGAAATCAAATCCAGATAGTGTCCCAGTGCAATTCGCTTGAGTCCGGAGCGAGGAGTGTGAGAAACACGAAAATAATTCCAAAATCAATAAGGATTTATGAAATCTGGTATGTGACGCTTGCGGGTCAGTATTAAGCAACCAGACCGTCAGAATCAGACCAAATTACACCCTCGGATCAGGGATATTTTCCCAAACATATCCATGTACTCGGAATCTCCGATCGAGATCCGCTGACCGTTGAACTGAAACTGGTCCGCCACGCGTGATCTGAGAACCCTACTGGAATGAAAACCTAATGGTACCTAGATCCAGTGTTAGTGACCTTAAGTCCGACCGCACACAGAAAAGGGGCCGCCAGAAGTACTCCGTGAGCTGGAACAGGCTCACTTTGGTTATAACCTAAGTATACCTTGACCATAAGTCTGTTTTGGTGTAATTTTAGGCTATATAAGGACCTTAAAACCCTCTCTCATCCAACCATACGAATTTGACAAAAACCCTAGGAGAGAAGAGAGAAAAGAGAGAGAAAGTTAGAGAGTTGTGGGAGGATTCTTCCTACCATTTTTCCCTGCCGCTACACAAGCTTCGCCACTCCATTCTAATCGCTTTCCCAGCGATTCCAGTTCGTTTCTAGGTAAGAAACCCTAACCCTAAACTGATTTGGGGTTTTGATAGTTGTATGTTATGAAATAACTAACCGAAAACGTGCTATAGGTTACCAAACTGTCGTATACTAAAGCTTAGCGAATCTATCGACTCCGTTACGATTCTACGACAAAAGGTGCGGTCTTTAGGTGTATAGGTTATGGTTTTCAATGCTTTCAGTGTCAGATAATGATAGATTCATGATGTGCATGCAATTGCACATGTACAAAGTGCTGTCTGTTTTCCGTTACGATTAAATACGAAGAATATGGAATTTTATGTATTCTAAGTATTTGTAGAAAGTACCGCATACGTATAAATTTTGGAAATATGTTTGCCATGATTATTTGTTGTATGAACATATTATATATGTGTATAACACTTACTTGGCGAGAGGGTTCGCCCTAATACATGTTTTTGCTAATATACACTATGTATGTTAAAATAGTGCATTCTAAGTGTTTGTGAAAATGACTGAATGAATATAAAATTTGCATTCGTGCTCACCATGACTGATTGTCATGGATACATGATTGTTGTATAAGCGACACCCCTTTGACGAAAGGATTTTCCCTAAATCACGCCAAGGCCAATATACACTATATATGATAAATTGTGTAGCCCAAGTGTTTGTGAAAATGTTCCAATGAATATGGAACTTGGATTCATGCTTGCCATGATTATCCGTCGTGGGTGCACGTGTGTTATCCATGGGGCAGCTCCCTAGTGAAAGGATTTGGCCTTATACCTATGTGATCAACATACGTCATGTATGTTGATGTATGTAGCTTAAAGTGTTTGTTGAAATGTCCGAATGAGTAGTAGTTAGTAAATTGTAATGTATAAGGGTGTTGAGTTAGGATTCTCAGCTACCTTAGAGATGTATATAATTTTCCTCCATGTTGCTTGTTTAAATTAACCGCTTACTTATGAAATATAGGTGTTTGTATTTTCTGTTTATATTGTGCTTTATTACATGTTTTATGACATGCTTGAATTACTTTGTTTATTCTGATTTACTCTACATGCTTCTGGTCATGGATTGATTGTGTTTGGGACTATGATTATAGTCCAGGCAATCCGTAACGGGATTGAATTTGTGGCTGAGATTCATTTGCCACGTGAGATGTGTTCGACGAACCCGAGTCGTACTTCTGTTAGCGCTAGTGGTAGGCCACACGAAGTGCTTATGCACTTCATATCATTCAACTTATTGTGCGCTCGAGTTAGCCGAGCTCGTCAAGCAACCCGATTTGTCTTATGTATGTTTACCATGTTTGGACGCCTCTGCTTGAACCTAGGGTACCAAACTTACCAGTGAAATCCCTTTAACCATGGTACCTCGATCCGCTAAGACTCATGAGCTGGGCATGGTGGTATGGGACACCGTGGTCGAGCTGTCGGCCTACACTGGGGCCACGTGCCTCCCCGTAGTGTCCATTGAGCAACCAGACTCGTGAGCCGATTATGGTGGTATGGGACACTATATTCGAGCTGTCGACCTACACTGATTGGTGACGAGCCCTTTGTAGTGACCTCAAGCATACTCTGAATTTGCGGTGAGGCGACGTGTTTTGTCGCTGTGAATAGAGTATGTACTAGGCCTGTATCAATTTAGTGATGAACCGTTAAAAGGGTGATGGGGGAGTGGTGTAACGGTTCCGTGTAACAGCCCTGACAGCCCTTGCAGCAACCTAGAAACGCACCATCGTATGAGATTAACTAGGACTGACGACCCTAGAATGGATCATGTTTAGGAATGATACAAGGGAGGTACCTTAGTTTCCCAATCCTGCTATTTGAAATGGACTAATAACAACTCGGTAATCATGCTCATCATCGCATTGCATGTGCCTGGAAGATGTGGAGCACTGAGGAATGAAAGCATGCCGTGAACGTAAGATGGTGTCGCACGAGGGAGTATGTGCTGAGGGCATGCATTATGACTGCATTCCATACTTGCATTAACAAGAGTATTTAAAATTCTTGATTGTACTGCTTTATCATTACTGCTTGACTGAATTGATAACATGTTAACCTATGCTTTATTGTTCCACTGAGTTGATCACTCACTCCCACGTTACGGGACGGTGTTGTACACACCAACCAGACTTGTTTGAGTTTCAGATGATGGAGATGCTGCGAAGCAGAGCCGGACTCTTATGAGGATGAGGAGGATTCCTCCTTTATGCAGTTTCAGGCGGGTTCCTGTGAGCCGTGTCCTGATCGACGGGGCTTTCTGGGATATTGACTAGATGACATTACACAACTTAGTATAATTTGAAATTGTACTTGTAAATAGTTAACCTGGTAACATTATCACACTCTGGAGACTCACCACCGTTTTTATATTTTATATATCTATCACAGTCTTCCGCTTGCAATCTCACTTGTATCTGGAGTATGATATGTTGTTTTGGCTTAATCTCACTCATGTTCAATGCACTAATATAGACAACATTCAATCATCATTCATTTTGTTGCATAAGTGATGCGTTGGAACTCGGGAGTTGAGTTTATGCTCGACCCCCGATTTTCAGGGCATTACATATTGTCCAGGCAATCGGTAACAGGCTTTTAGTTCGTGGCTGAGATTTATTCACCACGTAAGACGTGTTTGACGAACCCGAGTCGTACTTCGGTTGGCGACAGTGGTTAGGTCACGCGAAGGGCTTATGCAGTTCATGTCGTTCAACTTGTCGTACGCTCGTGCTAGTCGAGCTCGTCAAGTAACCCGATTTGTCTAATGTATGTTCACTTTGTTTGGACGCTACTGCTTGAGCCTAAGGTACCAAACTTACCAGTGTAACCCCGTTAACCTTGGTACCTCGATCCGCTAAGACTCATGAACCGGATATGGTGGTATGGGACACCGTGGTCGAGCTGTCGGCCTACGCTGGGGCGATGTGCCTCCCCGTAGTGACCAGTGAGCAACCCAGACTCGTGAGCCGAATACGGTGGTATGGGACACTGTATTCGAGCTGTCGGCCTACACTGTTTTGATGGGTGATGGGGGAGTGGTGTAACGAGTGCGTGTAACAGCCCTGATAGCCCTAACCGTGCCCGGTGTAGTTACCTTGAGCATACTCTGAATCTGCGGTGAGGCGACGAGTCTTCCCGTAGTAACAGAGTATAAACTAGGCATGTATTGATAATGTGATAGGGGAGTGGTGCAACGAGTGCGTGTAGCAGCCTTGGCAGCCTTTACAGCGACCTAGAACTGTATCATCGTATGAGATTATCTAGGAGTGACGACCCTAGACAGGATCCTTGTTTGGGAATGATATAAGGGAGGTATCTTACTTTCCCAAATCCTGCTGTATGAAAAAGACTAATAACAACTTGGTAATCATGTTCATATCGCACTGCATGTGCCTGGAAGATGTGGAGCACTGAGGGATGAAAGCATGCCATGGACGTAAGATGGTGTCTCACGAGGGAGTATGTTGGCGAGGGCATGCATCATGACTGCATTTCATACTTGCATTAACAAGAGTATTTAGGAATGTTTGATTGTACTGTTTTATCATTACTGCTTGACTGAATTGATAACATGTTAACCTATGCTTTAATGTTCCACTGAGTTGATCACTCACTCCCACGTTATGGGACGGTGTTGTACACACCAACCAGACCTTGTTGTAGCTGCAGGTGATGGCGATGCTTATGAGGCGAAGCCGGACCTTTGTGATGACAATGATTCTTATTTGTATATGCTGTCTTCTGGTAGCTTCATGTGAGCTGTGTCTTGATCGACGGGGTTACAGGGATGTCGACTAGATGACCTTATAGAATTTGGTATATTTTGGAATTATACTTGTAATTAATTAATCTGGTAACATTATCACACTCTGGAGACTCACCACAGTTTATATATTTTATATATCTATCACAGTCTTCCGCTTGCAATTTCACTTGTCTCTGGAGTATGATATGTTGTTTTGGTATAATCTCATTCATGTTTCAATGCTCTCATCATGATCATCATTATCTTTGTTGCATAAGTGATGCGTTGGAACTCGGGAGCTGAGCTTTGCTAGACCCCCGATTTTCAGGGCGTTACAGTATTTTCTACAAATACGAGGAATACAGTATATTCAACATAGTTAACCTATATCAGAAAAATGAAATGGACAACACTTTATACATGTACATAGCATCCACGTCAGTAATATATCATTAACTGACATTGAAAGCTTTAAAAACCATAACCTATACGTTTAAAGTCCGCACCTTACACCGATAAACGCGTAACGGATTTGTTTTAAACACGTAGTCTTTGTCACTGGCAGGATGACAACCTATAGCATGAACTAGGTTAACTATTTCATCATTTCAACTACTGGAAACCCTAGAACAGATTAGGGGTTGAATTTCTTACCTAAGAACGGGATCGGTATCGTCGGTAGAGCGGTACGGAAGAGCTGATTCAGCCCGTGGAAGGATGGGATTGAATCCCAGGGATGAACTCAACTCTCTCTCTTTCCTCTCTTCCCTCTCCTAGGGTTTCCCAAATTTATATGGGATGAGAGAGTGAGGGCTTAAGGCCCTTATATAGGCCCAAAACTGATCGGAATGGCCCCAGGGCTAAGGTATACTTAGGTTATAGCCAAAACTCATCTGTTTCGGCTCAACAGAGCACTTCCGGAGCCCCCTTGAGCCAAAGGTCGGACTTAAGCTCCCTGACCATGGATCTAGGTAAGGTTAAGTTTTCGTTCCAGTCAAGTTTCCAGATCGTACCTGGCGGACCAGTTTCAGTTCAACGGTCACCGAAACTCGATCAGGGTTACATGTACACTGCCATGTATGGGAAATTTCTCCTGATTCGAGGGTGTATTTGGGTCAGATTCTGACGGTCTAATTGCTTATATCTGGCCCACAAGCGACAAGTCTCAGATTATTTAAATTAGACTTAATTTCTAAAGAAAATCACGTTTTCTCACACTCTTCGTTTCGGGTTCAAGCGAATAGCCTCGGGACACTATCTGGAGTTGATTTCCGAGATGGTTGTCAAGCCCAGCAAGGCGGTCCTAATTATATAATTTTATAGTAATCAGAATTTCGACGTGCAGTCCAGATCTAATACAGAGTTTCAATGTGCTCACGAGAGAAACTAGGTAATGAGATTGATCCTAGATTTTAGGGTAACCTAGCGTCAATGCTTCTACAAGTTTTGGGTCTTGCAGATCGTATTTAAAGTGATTAGTGTTGATTTCACATGGAATCTAGTTTAGCACTTAGGTAATTCTCGTTTAATTTCTAAAGGATTTGAGGTTTGAGAGGTTCATAAGGGGTTAGGATCGACCCCTTGCCTAAGGACATCTAACTCTAGGTTGGCAAAAATCTAGGGCGTTACAACATCTTAGGAATGAAAATCACACACTTAGGTTTCATGCAAAACAATCTAGGAAGTCTATTGAACTAAATTACAAATTCTCCCAGAGTAGTGAAAAATTAGAAAGACTCTTAGGGATGGGAAGACCTGGAAAAGACAAGAGTGGATTGGGTATGAAAAAGTCAAATCAAGTCCCAAAAATGTAGCACCAATAATTGAGAAATTAGCTGCATTAGGAAGTAAAACAAAAGCTACTCATATCTGTCATTCATGTGGAGACTCAGGCCATTTTAAATTTGAATGTATTACTCCTAGGTGGACTCATTCCAATTCCGGTCTGAATCATATTGGTAAATACAGACCAACAGAAAGAACAATACAAAATGCCAAGAGTCCACCAAACAATATGGCAAGAGGTAAGACACATCCATCTCCACCCAGAATGACTAAGGGAATGGAGGAGCTATTGAATCAAGTGGCTCAACTGAATCAGAAAAAAATGATCTAATAAAACAAGGAAAAATGATTCAGTTACCTAATGTACCCAGATAAGTTCCTGACAAAGTAAAAGAAGCATCCTCAAGGAAACCTGTCACTACATGGGTAGTGAAAGAAAAGAAAAATTGCCTTGTCACTCACTCAAATCATATAACAGGCAATAATACTAAGTGGTACCTAGATAGTGGGTGCTCAAGACATGTCACAGGTGATAAATCTCTTCTCTCAAATTACTCAAATCTTGATGATGGGATAGTTACTTATCGTGATGGAAGCACTGCTAAGGTAGTAGGGCATGGAACCATAAAAGGAATGGAGATGCTAAAAAATGATAATGCTTTTTGTATAAAAGGACTGATTCATAATCTTTTAAGCATCTCTCAAATATGTGACAACAAGCATGTGGTTACATTTGACATGCTAAAGTACAAGATCCTTGACTCATCAGGAAAACCAGTTATGAAGGGTCTTCGCAGCAGTGACCACTACTATGTCATCAAAGGCAATGGAAAGGTTGATCCATATGCTCAGTAACAATTGAGCATGAAAAACAAGTCCAGGTCATGGCATCGAGACCTGGGTGGATGTGTGAAATGATGTATTCGTAACAATTATCATGATATATCTGAGGTTTCTATACCTCAAAAACTCTTTTTATGTATAAGCATGGCTGATGTTTATAATTTTAGTGTCACATCTTTTTGTACAAATTTTGTTGTGTATACCAGCTGACATGAAAATACTTTATGACATGCATATCGAAGTCTGGAGATAAAATGACTTATTCTTATCCTCGATAAGTTAGTCGTCATATCGAATGAGTTGTCGATATCATTGAAAACACATCGATATCATCGACGACATCTCTGAATCAGAAACGTCGGTCTAAATTGTTAGTTATCGAACTCCTTTACGATAAAATCTAATGAGGCATGTCGATATCATCGAATCCAACTTCGATGATATTGAAGTTCACCACCCGATAAAAAGCGGGCGAGCGGGAAAAATCTACTTTTCACTTCTCTCTTGCAGTTCATCTTCTTCGGTCAGTTTTTCCCCTTTCCGCCGTGAGCAGTCTAGCGTCACTCAATCCGGTAATTTCTTGCACATCCTCTTGATCTGTTAAGGTATACTTTAGTATTTTGAGTCTTTTTAGATTGGTTGACGGATTTCAGTTGGGAAATCTCTTGTTGGTGCTCATAGCTTTCAATCTCTTATCAAAATCTTTTCCTCTATCATTCCTTTTTAGCTGTTGGTTGTCCAAATGAACAAAGACAAAGGAAAAGCACCTGTCATAGGGGAATCCTCTAGACCTACCAGGCAGAAAACCCTAGCCCCAAAGGATAGGGCTAAGGCACCAGTTTAAAGGTCCTTAACACACCAACAGAGCACCACTACTAAAAAAATGTTGTGTGGTGAGGCTCCTTACCGCACCAGCATCCCTGAAATTGCGGTAATGACTGCTTTAGTTGAAGTGAGAATATGCCAATATGTCCTGGAGGGGGGTGAATAAGACTTTTTAATATTTTATGGTTATTTAAAATCCTATCAATCTAATCCTGAGTAAATATGCATGTATCGGGAATTCTTCAGAGTAAATCTAATGGCTTCCAAGCCAAATAGAGGATCCAATCATAAAACTACTTGGAAGATAAATAAGATGCAAATCATAGTTTATGATGGATGTGACTGTGTGTGGATGTGATCTCAAATAATCAAATACGAAAGCATTTAAGGAAATCACATAAGTAATGGAAGACAATAGCAATCCCAAACATAGTCATTTTTATAGTGGTTCAACTACTTGTCTATTCTACTTCCGGCGGACGCACTCAACCCTTGAGTGTACCGGATCTCATTAAAGGAGGTTTCACAACAAGTTCACCTCAAACCGGTGGTTTTTAATCAAGTTCACCTCTAACCAGTACAACCTACACTTATGCTGACAAACGTGTCTACACGACACACTTTATGCTCCCATGAGCAAGGGTCAACACACAACACCCAAGTTTATGCTCCTATGAGCAAGGGTTAACACAAAGCACCCAAGTTTATGCTCCTATGAGCAAGGGTCAACACAAAGCACCAGACTTTTAGGCCACACAGGCTAAGGACCTACACGAGGACCTAAGAGTTTATGCTTTCTACAGAGCAAGGGTCAACACAAAGCACCCACCACGTATACTCCCGCCGAAGGCCTCCTGCGAGGGCTTGATAGGGGTGAGAAATACCTTAGACCCAATCCTACAGAAGGAATGATCACATGGGTCCTCTAGACTTTAATGACTTACAGATAAGTAGATGAGCCTCATTCAGCACATTGTTGAAGATCTCCTCCTTTGATGACGAAGACTCTTCAACTTCCTTGATCCGCAACTCAGAAGATGTACCAATACATGGCGACGGGTTGGTCAAGGTTATGATGGAATCCTACTCTATTAAATGGTTTCCTATAAGGGAGATAGAGCGATTCCAATCATCTAAGCATTCAAGGCATCCCAGTTTAATGATTTCCCATTAAGGTAGTATCTGAAGGATCTTTGAATGCGGAAGTTCATTCCTCAATCCACTCTATTGAATGCCAATGATGAGGGAGGGTGGATTGGAGGATGAACTCCCATGAGAGAAAAGGCTTTGGGTATATGATCTTCGATTAAACACTCAAAAGCACTCTCTATTTTCTCAACCTACAACCAAGGGAAAGCTCTCATTAAATAGGCAAAAGGTTCCAACGGATATAAAATGATCACATTTATGACAGAGTTCGATGTCATCAAGCAGGGTTGATATCATCGAGCGTATACTCTCGATCGCATCGACTGGCCGCTCGATGACACGAACATAACTGTCAAACGCTTTTGAAAATTTTTGCCAACTGGTCGAGGAGATCGAACGTACGTCGATATCATCGAATTCAAACTCCGATTTCATAGACAAGAGGCTCGATTCTCGACATTTCATTTGAAAATGAGAGAGCAGTTGCCTTTGAAAAAAAAATTCAAGTATGATATGATCGAACATCACTCGATATCATCGAAATTTGAATATCGATGATATCGAGGGCAGTGTCGATTCATCGATAATTTCAAGGAATTTCCTATAAGCATGTTGGACAGTTCTTATCCTCTTTTGATGAAATCGACCATGCCTCGATATGATCGATATTTGAATATCAATTTTATCGAGTAACCCTCGATCCGAGAAAAGCAACCTAAAAAATTTGCGGGATAGATATGTGTCCCAAACCCATATCATCGAAGGTTTACCAATATCATCAAGATTTGAATTCCGAGGATATCGAGGAGCCCTTCAATATATTGAGATTTGCATGATTTGCCTTAGTAGCTCTTAGGACACAAACAGACTAAATGTCGATTTTATCGAGTCAGCTCAATGGACTCGAGATTCAAACTTAATGATATCGATACGTCCATCGATTCATCGATAATTCAGTCGAGATATCTTTGTGGTTGCTAAACATCTTAGGTCCTCTTTTCGATAAGATCGAGTGTGCTTTCAAGGACATCGACAATGGGGTTTGATTTCATCGAACCACTTGTCGATAAATCGACAAAGGTAGAAAACTTAAAGATTTTCCTGATCTGTTTAAAAGTTTTCTAACAAAAAACCTAGAGTTGTTCTATTCATTTTAAAGGGATTTAATTACCTGGTGTTTTGGGACATGGGATGTGAGGCTAAGTTTTACCTGTGGCGAGTTCGGGCACACATCCAATTGAGGCAGATGCTTGATCAATCTTCCTATGGGGCTCCTCTGTCTAGCTGACTCAACATTCATGTTAATTGACAAACCAGGGCACTTTCAATCTCCCCCTTGTCAATTACATGACAAAACACCAAAACAATCTAGAATAACTACTATACTGACACCCTAAATTGTGTACATGAACTTTACACAATTGTACAATGCTATCTAGTTCACATACAACAACCATTCAGTAACTGCTCCCCCTAACAGCAATCTTCCCCTGTCTTCTTGCAGCTGCTCCCCCTAACACCTCCACCACCATCCATAAACAGATACGCACAATTTTCCTTCGGGGTGTGGAATTTGTTCTCCCCCTTTTTATCAGTCATTGGCAAAGGATATCATAACAATGAATATTGACTAAAGTTGAAGCATATGGGAGAATCAAAAGGCAGATAGGATAACCAAAATAAATAGATGTAATAGAACATATCTTGGAAGCATACAGATTCAAAGAAAAAGCCGTGATGACTAATAGTATGACAATAAAGATCAAGCATCATAAACCACAACAGATATAAACCAGATAGAACAGGAAAGCAGGGATAAACATCATTTGAAGTAGCCCACAGAAGTATGGCAGTAAGTATAGATGAATTATAAACAACCATAAAACTCATTATCCAAAATATGTACTTCCCTTGGTTGGCAATAGTATGACCTCCATCCCAAACCAAAAAAAAAAACTTGTCAGACTTTACAAGTTAGTAATCCATCACATACGCTCATACGATCATATGGCATTCAAAAAGATATTCAAGCCCTAAGCATTCCCTGGAGAAGCACTACAGATTATGAAGCTTGGGTGTGCTTAGTGCGAAGGTAGGGAATCCAGAATTTGGCCTGTAGTACGCTGCAGAGCCATCATCATGTGCTTAATTTCTGAAAGACAGGCTTCACAGTTGTCAAGTCGTTTCATCATGTAAGATTATCTTATCCTGTGAAGGCCTTAATGATATTGACAAAGTCGGGGTTGTGCATAGGATTTCCCTTCTCAGAAGTTTGAGTGGTTTAACTTCCACAAAACACGTTGTCAATGATATTCAATTTGTACATGTCCTCGTAGTTGAACCAGGCACAAGGGTGGAGGAATCATTTGTAGGAGGCAACCCAATCTGTTGAGATAGCTTGGACATCAGACACGGGGAACGGAAGGGTAGTGATGTATTCCTCTGTAGTCACTCGAATTAACTGTTGTAGAGAAGAAGAGTGGGTAGACACACTTGAATACCTTAATGAACATCATACAGGATATGAGAATGTATGGAGAAAGCTTGTTGCCAAAAACTTCACAGGGATAGATAGTTGTGTTGAAGATGTTGTGAAGTATTTTGTAGATGGGATTGAGGTGCATATCATGAAGAGCATTCTTTGCAATTTTGGGTACTGTAGCACCGTTACATAAAGCTCGAGTAACTTCTCCCCATACACCAAGACCGTTCATATTCTGTTCCGTTACAGGTATCCCAGTAATCAGATGACTTATCAGTTTGGAAGTGATGTGCTTAGTCCTATTATAACAGCAACCGAGATGAGTGGGGATTATTCTCAACGCTATAGATTAAGTTCAGAAACTGATGTACAAGATCATACAGAAATTCCTCTCCAAAATGCACGATATTGTCCCATCCAATCATTTCCAGGAGGTTGATGATCCCAAAGGGTTCAACGCACTTGCTGTGAATAGCTCATTCTACCATGATTTCTAAGTCTAACAATGAAGATGAGACAGTTCTATTTTTCTTACCTTTCTTGCACCCA
Organism: Magnolia officinalis; assembly: GCA_021015155.1. Lineage (NCBI taxonomy): Eukaryota > Viridiplantae > Streptophyta > Magnoliopsida > Magnoliales > Magnoliaceae > Magnolia > Magnolia officinalis. The sequence continues at coordinate 34,444,158 of JAJHSJ010000008.1, forward strand.
ACTGAGTCACTTTGTAGGAGAACCAGACCCTTGTCTTTAGACATTGCTACTTTGAATGAAAGAAGACTTGGATTCTAGATAGAGACAACTACCCAAAAAAATAATTACTCTGGAAGATGAATCGCCAAAATGAGATGAAGAGGGAAGACAAGTGAAACCCTTTTTTCGCTCGCTTGACTTTTATTGAGCGGCAAAACTGTGATATTATCGAACATCGTTTCAATGATATCGATATACCCCAATCGATGTTTATCAATGATGAGTTCAAGGGCCAGACCAATCGACCCGACGTTTCAGATTCTCGAGAGGTCGTCAATGGGATCGATTATTTTTCGATGATATCGACTATTAGTTCGATTCACTTATCGAGAGAAAGGATGAGACAAGGTATCACCAGTTTTCGATAATCTTCCATGTATATCTCTAAATATTTTCAGTATACACACAAAATTTACATAAAAATTGTACCATGCAAAATTATAAACATCAGAAAAAATTGAGGTATTGAAACCTCAGATTATATCATGATAATTACCAAAAATGCATCATTTCACACATCCATCTAGGTCTTGATGAAATGGCCAAGCTATATGTCCTAGAGGGGGTGTGAATAGGACTATGCCAAATTTAAATAAAGATACAACGGAATAAAGAATAAGAATTTAAATCACTAAACTTGAATTGCAGTATAGGAATAGAAAGCAATCAAAAATTGTTCTAAGGACAACTTTACACAAAAAACCAAAGTTTATGGTACGACAACCTTTTTCTAGAACAAATATAGAAACAGAAGCTCAAACCAATAAAGTAATAGTAAGCGATAAATTGCAGAAATATAAATCTAACTATTACAACATTCACCACTGAGCTTGAAATGAAATGATTACAACATTCACATCCACATATACATCCCACACTGAATAATTAAAGATATGATGAAAAATGAAAATCAAACAACCTCAAAAGACAAGGGATTATAGTGGTTCGCCTGTGTGTACACCAACTGTTCAACAACAGCCACACAGCTGCTCCACTCCTAATATCCTCACACAGGGGATATTAGCGTTCACTAACAAAAATAGGTTTTCCGAGGTTCACCTAAAAACCTTCACAATTGTGTCTATATTTGGGCTTACACAATAAAAAAAACCCCCCTTCTGAGTTTTCTGGCTGTCTGAGACTCAAACAAATGAGATTTTTCTAGCAAATCTCAAAGAAAAAACCAAAGAATTTACAACAAATGAAAATACCTGATTATCTCCTTCATTGTAGCATCCTGGAAGAACCAAATTGGAGTAGTAGATTTGAATGTCCAAGATCAATGTCCAATACTCACTTTATAATGGTTATAGGTTCTAATAGATTTTAAATTAAAAACAATGGGCTAGCTTTAATTGATTTTGATTCCAAAAGAAGGAAGACAACAATTCCTCTTTTCATATAAGTTTGGAATACTATAAACAAAATCAATCAAATAAGCTAAGAAAGAAGAGATATTAAATAAGCACGCTTAGCTTTGATGGAGCACAAAACTATCTCTGAGAAGGCCGAATTAGATTAGCTTGAATTAATTAAATTCTTCTGAGATTCATGCTCTATTTATAGGTGAGCAAATCACGTCTTTGACTAGTCTAAGGAGCTCTTCGACTGGTCGTAGAACCAACAGATATTTGAAAATTCGGGCGCGATAAGATTTGACTGTTTCACGAATGGTCGAAGGTATCCTTCGACTGGTCGTAGGTCTCCTTCGACTGGTCGTAGGTTTCCTTCGATTGGTCATAGGTTCCGAAATTCAGCGCTGGACTTTGAGTCATAGGTTTACGACTGGTCTTGGATGCAATCAACATTGTTCCTTCGACTAGTCAAACAGACCCCAGGACTAGTCGAAGCCTAACAGAAAATATTCGAATTTTGTAACAACTTACGACTGATCCAGGAATTTCTTAGACAGGTCGAACTAGTGCTAGGACTATTTGAACAAAGTCTAGGACTAGTCTTAGAACTGACCAAACTCACGTAAATCAAACATATGACTTATGTATCCAAATGGCCTACTCTAAAGGTCAACCTAAGGTCAGTCAAACCTCAATCGTGAAGTAAGGTCATTGAAACTTAAGGACAAGTGACCTTTGAAAGTAGTAAACCTTGAAGTCTTGTTGTAGCTAATCCTTGAAAGTATCTTGAGTTCTTTACGATCGAACTTGTAGGCTTCTTGACATTTTGCAATGTCTTGACTTGAGAGCAATACTTGTCAATCACAGTTGAACTTGAGTAGAACTTTCTTCTTTACACTTGTGTGCATTGCTTGTTCATCAAAAGTTGATCTTGAGTGGATCTTTGTACTTTACACTTGTGAGCATTGCTTGTTCATCAAGGTTGATCTTGAGTGGATCTTTGTTTGATCTTGAGTAGAGCTTCACATAGCAAGTTACATTCCAGTGTCTTTGGCACCACAAATTTGACAACAGAAAGGGATATAAACTATAGTACTTACAATCTCCCCCTTTGTCAAATTAGTGACAAAACACACTACCAAGATATGTTTACAGAACACAGAATCTGAGTAACAAATTATGCATAGAATACAGAATATCTGAGTAACGAATCATGCACCAGTTGTCATCAACTGGCACAGTTAATATAAACTTGCAAATATGCAAATATTCAACATATCCATTCTCCATACATGTCTTTATAAGACATACAAAACTCCTCCTGAATAAAACATATCCAAAAGAGTGAAACATATCCATTCTCCCCCTTTTTGTCATAAGATGATAAAGGAAAACAAGGAACAGATAGACAAGATATGAGATAAAAGCATAATTAACTCACATAAATCAAATACTGAGTTTAAGCAAAGCTAACACCATAGTAGTAAAGTTATTACAACTTGAACAACTTAAACACTAATCTGAACCAGAAGAAGGAGCAGGGATAGATGGATCAAATTTATGCATCCCCTTGTTCAAGCGCCTAAGATATTTACGCATATACTTGAATTGTAAATCATGAGCAACAGACATGTTTTCCATCTTAACATTATATTATCAACTTTGTCCTCCAATGCACTTAGACGTGCATCAACATCAGATGGTACAAAATCTGAATCATTCGTAGAATCAGATTCAAGTTCTTCAAAGTTGTCATCCATATTTATGTCATCAGAAGGAAGATCACCAGCTTCTCCCTCATGTTCAGCATGACCACCACCACCACCTTGGTCAGGATGGAAATCCAGCTTCATCTTATTGATATTAGAATTGTTGAAAATCAGATGATGGATAGGTGCCTCTCCAACTGGCATATCGACTAACATATGTGTAGCCAACACAGTCATCAAATAGGCAAAATGACTGTCACTGTGACCCGGATGGAGTCTAAACTGAAGAATGAAATGACAGATTAAGGATGGTAAACAAATCTGAGTACCACTGACAACAGCATGGATAACACGAACCATATATTAAGTCAAATCGGTTTTATACCCGAACGAGGATACATATAGACATAAAGATTTTGTGGAGAACTCTGTATGTAGGTAACAATACCTTGCGGGAAGCGCATTCCCTTTA